>JAPSES010000098.1:9326559-9346630 GCA_029822895.1 Maxillicosta whitleyi | reverse complement strand
AAGGAATGATGAAGTAATGGTACTAATGTAATGGTGAAGTAATGGTACTAATGTAAGGAATGATGTTCAAAGGGATCATGTGGAAGTGGACAGGATCTTTTTTTGATGATTTTTTTATTTTTTTCCACTTATAGGTAAGAAATCAAATATGGTAACTTCAATAACCTTGATTTTCTACCTAATAAAACATTTTGAAAAAAAAAAAAAAAACGGTGATAACTCACTTAAGAAAAGTTAAATCTAGATAAAAAAAAAACAATTTAAGAATGGCATATAGTAACAGCACTGGGTCTTTATGGCTTAAATTCAATAAAATGTTAACATTATTAGAAACATGACATTGATAAATCAAAAATATACAGATGTACAACACTGGCCCAATTGTTTTTAGATATTTTAAATGAACAAACATAAGCTTCCACTATGAAATTCTAACAGTGGTCCTGATATCACTGATGCAGCATTGTGTTACAGCAGTATGACTTACACTTAGGGTCACACAGCAAAGGGCAAAACAAAGGACAGAGGGAGGGAATAGGTTGTGAATTTAATTACACTCTGTGGGACACACCCACTTTGATTGACAATTACACCCCACAGGAGTATGATTAAACCCACTCATGTCCCCCCGCATATAAAGCTGCATACACACACTCTCACACACGTTTACTGTAATTAAACAGATGATTTTACGGGGACTTGAAGGAGGAGGGGGAGCTGTTTGTATTTTTGACACCATCAGTGATTGTTATCAGGATCCACTGCTCTTTACAATCACCGTGGGGACGTCAGTGGCGCCGATTTCCCCACTATCGCTCCCCGATTGATTGGAAACGCTGTCTGTGTACAATTTCATTGGTCGATAGGGATCAGTATTATGGCACTGGACCATCGATTAGGGACAGAGACCTGGGTGAGAGCCTGTGTGTTTGGACGCATGTGACAACATACTGATAGACTTTAAGGACAATATGAAATAAGGCTCCAATAAAGAGCAGAGACAGGGCTTTAAATTATTTTTAAAGCAAAGGACACTGAGGGCAATACGGAGAGTTGACATTTAGGGCTAATTCTCTTGCCAGTGTTAGTTATATCATATCAGCACAAACCCACAGCCGCTCACACCACAGTTGCTTTCACACATACGTCTGACAGCCAACTTGCAGTAGACTCAAAAAGGCCAAAAGCGTAGAGGGCAGTTGGTCTTTAGCCAGCTCATCTGCCAGTCTGGCCCTCAGACTTCAGTCCACATCACTGTCAATCTGGTTGATAAGAGCAGACACAGAGGGAGGGGAGCAGCCAGGACAGTAGCCTCATCACACTCACCTCCCCCTGGGCGAAGGAACTCAGATGGCCCGGGCCTCTTTGCCCAGGACCCTCGTCCTCGTAGCGAAGGGGGCTGCATGTCCTGCCAATCATCCAGAGCTGATGTGACATGGCCATTACGCTTCTAGGAGGGGCAGTTTTTTTTTCTTTTCTTTTAAATATCTGTTTTTTGTCTGTGTATGTGTATTTACCTTTATTTGGCCTTGTTTTTTTTTTTCTTCCACTACAGCTGTAGCCCCTGACTGTCATGTTGTCTCTTATCCAGTTTGTCATTTCATGTCATATTCCCATTCTTTTCCACTCCTGTGTCAGTCTATCTCAGTGTTTCTCAACCTTGGGGTCGGGACCCTAAATGGGGTCACCTGGAATTCAAATGGTATAACCTGCAATTTCTAGTAATTGATTAAAAAAAAAAAAAAAAAGACCCCAACTTACTAATAAAAAACTAGTGAGTTGACAGAGACAATCCATAAAAGAGAAACTGAAGCACTGTGGTTCTGTTTATCTGTCAAATGTTCATTGTGGTCAGTTTCAGATGCTGCACCTCTTTCATAATTCATAGTTTATTTATTTTTTGTTCAGTATTAATTGTCATCCTTGTAAATACAAATTGGACTGACTGTTCATATCCTGACCAAGGGAAATAAAATTCTTACTTTGTGCAATAATCTGCACCTGACTTTTCTGGCTCCGTCCATAATAATATACATTATATAGACTAAATGTCATTTTAAATTAATGTTTATTTACAACATAGTAGAGCAAACTATTACATGATCAAAAACATGCATTTTAGAAAATAGTCTCTGTTTTGAATGTCTGGACGCCAGAAGTTTGTAATGTTAAAATGGGGTCATGAGCCAAAAAAGTTTGGAACCACTGATCTATCACCTCTTTTCTTTCTCTGTCTCTGTCACTACTTAACTTAATGTATAAAATATGAAAAGCTGACTAACAATGCCAATGAAATGCTCCTATCTTAAGTGTTTTTAGGTAACAATGGCCCATATTTTCCCTTTCGTTACATTGTTAATAAAATGTTGTTATATGTTATATGCTGTCATAAATAAGTAAAAAGAGACACTGAAGAATGTTGTAGAGAATATAAAAAGCATCCAAAGTCCTCTACATAGAAACGACTCTACTATTATTATGGAAATAGATAAGGGAGACATTCAGGAAAAGTGCAAATGTTAAAGGTGTGTTATAATCTGTTCACACATTCCAATAAGAAATGTCAATAAATACATGTATTTTTTTCTACATATGATGTATATTGTAGTTTTAAGTGACCATTTTGTCTTTGGATGTCAAAACTTACCAAACCTCTTAACTATTTTCATAAAAAAAGCTTTTTTTTTTAAATTGTTTATTTTATACGTTATATGTATATTTATCTTGCATATTTAGTTAAATATTTGGTGTTTAATTCCTACATTATTTTTATCCTTTTTTTTATTTGAATTTTTTTTTATTTTTGCTGTTGTCTCTGTATATTTCCAGCTATTGCAACAGTCATTTGAAGTGACTGAATCGAAATGTAATTATTAAGTTTTACTTGGTGTATTTCTCTCCTTTTCCAATAATATATATGCTGTTCCATGTAACTTGTTTTCTTATATAGCTGTTTATATTTGTGTGCTTATATTTAAAATTGGAAAAATCTATTGAAGAAAATGTATGTAAACATTCAAAAATAACCATTGACTGTTAATTTGATTGCTTGATCGTTAATTTTCCTTTCCATTACTGATTTATTATTTCAGTATTGGATATCTAAAGCAAATTAACAGGTAAAATAATGCTAATAATAATAATAATAATAATAATTTTTAAAAAAGCCTCACATTTTCATATATCTTGATCTCCGTCAGATGATAAAATGCTCTAATACTAACAGTAACTTTCTAACATTTGACACTATGGACGTGGAAACAAGTTGCCTCTCTCTCTTTTATTTCCATTTTTTCATTGACGTTGCATGTTGCATTTCAAAGGTTGTGCTAAAATCTGCTTGACAGTTGGAGGAAAACATGGCTTCCCATCTATTTTCCTCCGTCTGTCTTTTCTTCTGGTCTTCGTGTGTGTGTGTGTGTGTGTGTGTGTGTGTGTGTAGCCTCAGGTGGGTATCTGCTGTGTCTACGGCCACCTCTCGCCGCTGCTCCTCCATTGGCAATAGGCCACAAATACACCCATCAGTCGGACTACTTGTGCCTCATGCACTGACAGTAAATAGCCAACGACGGGAGAAAAGAGGTAGAGAGAACGAGCCCTGAGGAGGTGAGGAGGGAAGCTGCTGGGATGTTTTCGCTTTTTTAACAGAAACGCTGATGAGGAATACCAAGCATCCACGCACACAGACATAAAATGCTTCTTTTTTTTCAGTGTCTACTATGTAGGAAGGAACGCTGGGACAAATATAGTAGAGAGATACGACAGACACACACACACACACACACACACACACACACAGCTGCTTTGTTTGTTTTGTAAGCATTCCAGAGACAAGGCATCAACAAAAAGCCCAGGTGTTTCCCTGGTGATGTTTTGGGTGTGGATAAACACGGCTGATAAAGCAGTCAGCGCTTCGGTTAGAGAAAAGATGACAAAACCACAGACAGGAGAAATCAACACAGATAAATCATTTATCTAGAATGTGGTAAATAATGACGCACCTGTCTCGACTTGTGGCAAGGTCAAAAACAACAGTAAATCCTTAGACTTATACCTCCATGTGATGTATTCAAATGCTCGTTCTGTCCAAACAATGCTTTAACTGTCAAATATGTTAACAATTAGAAAGATTTATAATTTTTTATTTTTACAACTTTTACCTTCTTCAATAGTAGAAACATGTAACAAGGGTTATAAGATAAAAAGGAGAATAACTGGGGATGAAGCATTACATTACATGAAGCATACAACTAATATTTTACATTTTTGCTTGGTAAATGATCCTGTGTTTCCCAAATGCAGGATCTGAAGCCAAAATGTGTCAAAAAAAAAAGACTGTTTTGACACTAAAGAGTGCTTGTATAATATCCTATAATACAGGCAATATCATTATATATATCCTTATTGTTGTACATATCTCTCATCTGTATAGTAGATTCAAAATTGGATTTTTGTATATATCAGTAGTTTTTGTAGCACATGTACAGTATATTCAATATTTTATCTTTTTTTATATATATATATATGCAGTCCTTCTCACTGTTTTTGCTGCTAAACAGAACACAGCTGCTAAATGAATTTTGAAACAATGACAATAAAAATCTATTCTATTCTATTGAAAAAAAAAGTAGGTAAGTCATGATAATAATTCATAACATGTTCTTGTAAGTTTGGGCCCTGAGGAGACGCACAGTTCCCTGATCCAAACAATGAAATAAATCACTAAAAACTGTCACCGCTCAGAAAAGATAATATTTTCATTTTTAATTATTCACCATCTGTAATTTTTGCCATTAGGGTGCATTAAAACAATAGTAACAAACATAATTGGAGCAAACTTTTCAGAATAAGATGGTTGACTGGGGGATGATTTCCTGTTTTAGTGTCAGATACGGTCTCCACCCTCCCACCACATTTGGCAGATCCAATTCTTCTCATTCCAGTAAAAGAAGTGAACATTATTTACAGATTCTGAATAATTCTGAACCCGTTTTTCAAAAGCCACACATCCTCTGATATTAAAACAACACTTCTCAGACACAATAACACACTAAAACCTATTCTAAAGAAGGTAAAAACAAAGCAAATTATAACTATAATAGAATAATGTTAGACTATAGAATTTAATATTAGTTTGTTTTCATTTTATTTTGATCTCATTAATTAATGATTTTTATAAAAATTCTAATCTCATCCACTCAGAAGATGGTATGTAAAAGGTTTCATGTCACATCTTTGTGAATAGATTATCTAAGGCAATATTTGATATTTGAAGTAGTGTAGGATCACAGGAGTTTCTACCACTATGGTAAAATTTAGATTGTGTATTAAACTTTTGTAAACATTACATTTAAGTTCACACTGTCATTTCAATCAATACCAGCAAATAATGGGAAATATTACAATTGATGAAGGCAATATGGCATTGTTGAGATGGCGACAAATTAAATGAACTGTTATTTTTTTCACTGATTATTATTGGAAAATTTTGATAAAATGTAAATAAAAAAGTCAAAAAAATATACTGTGTAAGATAAAGCACAAATGTTCATGTACATTGTAATGCAAAAAATAACCATTAAATATTTCTCTGTACCAAAATATTCTTTTCTTTACCTATAATATCACATGGTTACACGAGTAAACAATTGGTACATATATAACAAAACAAAAATTGCAGCTACACTACATTACATTACATTACAAATAGTTTCCTTGATTAATGGAGTGTGTGAAATACGCTGTATGATTACAACTGTCTACATAGCTGCATGCCAGAGTTTTAATCCCACTAAGCTGTCAGAATGCACTTCTCTCTTTTCCACTAGCTCATCCAAAGACAGAAAAAAAAAGCCCTGGATGTTCTTTTTTCTTTTCCTGTGTCAAAGTGTGCTCCGAGTGTCAGGAGGATTTCCGTAAATCAGCCAGCACAAATAGAGAGCGGCGGCCCAGGAAATGACTTAAAACGTCCAGGTGGCCACCGGTCATCTGGTTGATATATTAAGAACATACATCAGTGTAGCTCACAGACACACACACACACACACACACACAGGATGACTGACAGATAACACATCGCCTCGCCAACATGCCCTCGTCACTGCTCAGGGCATCCAACAAGCATCTTGGCAACCACGAGTCACAACAATCCCTCCTCTGATCTGATTAGAGCCTTAATGTGAGTTGATGTGTATGTAAGTGTATTTGTATGTGTGTGTATGTGTATGTGTATGTGGTTCGCCTGTGTATAGACCGAGAGACAGACTGACAGGGTCACGCAACACACTTCAGTCTGGAACATACCTGGGATGTGTTTAGCCCAGCCGATGTTGACCACCAGCTCTCTGTCGGCCAGGTCGCACAGCGTGGTCAGAGCCTTGATGTCACTCTCTGGAACAGTGGGGTCCGGCATGGCGAAGATGCCCTCTGGTTCAGCCACCAGCAACAGAGACACCACCTTGTTCTCCACCATACCCCCGACTGAAACTGAGGGAAAGAGGCAAAGAAAATAACCAGTCATGGACAAACTCACTCATTAGCACCAGTTTCTGATTAGTTTCAGAGTTGGCAGAAATCCATAAAGACCCAAACAGCCACTGGCGACCACAACCATCCATGGGTCTAACATGTTTAATAACTGCTGATCAACTAATTCTATCAAAACATGTAAATAACCGAGTTAAAATGCAGTTCATCATCTTTTCATGCATATAAAATATGACCCATTTGGACATTCAGAAGCTCCATCATTACCATGGAAACTCTGTCATCTTCTGTAACATTGATTCACCAGTAAAACCCATGGAGTTTGATATATGATAGTAGATGGACACACTGAAAAAGTCACTTTTTCTTCAGTTTTCTCTGTTTACGATAAAATAACTTTGAATTTACTGTGAGCTTTAATGAACATCTATATAAGCAGTGGATTAAATGCAGGAAAATACATCAATTACACTGAAAAAATGGAATATTCAGAGTATTCAGAATATTATAATAAATGCTCATAAATCACTTAAGAGAGGGGCTACCACAAACGTGGTTGTATAAAAAGAGCTGTTTGGACATATTAATTTAGATAAAATGTAAAGAAAACCACATTTCACTTATTATGATATGACATTCATCTTTTCTCCTGAAGTTCCCATCAACCTTCAACATATTTACTTTATAATAAAAATATACATTTACTTTCTATGTGACTATATTCACTTCCTGGTTGAGAGAAGATTGTATGTGGCTCTAAAAACTTTCGCCGTACAAGTGACATGAGGCTGTGCTCTCATTGGAAGATCCTGCAGCCAATCAGGATAGTTTTCATTTTGTACACGTGTGATGATTTTCACTGGGTTGCCAAGTCATGTCCAGTGAGATGCAGATACTTTCACGACTCCAGAGTGAACAGAAAGTAGAGGATTAACCTGCTTCCATGTCAGAGGGGATGTACTTTTATCCCATTCACTTTAATGGCGTATTAGCACCAATTGGCAATTTGGCTCCATAGGAAACACAAGACCTTAACATAGCACCAGACTGAAGTTCATGTGGATAGACTATGGGTTTGCCATGTGAAGCATGTGAGTTTTGTTTCTACAATGAATTAATCTATTTATTATTACTCATTATTAGTCAAACATTATTGCACAGAAATTCAGAAACACTCTGTTCATATTCTCATATATATATATATATATATATATATATACACATACACACACACATATATATATATATATACATACACACACACACACACACACATATATATATATATATATATATATATATATATAAATATATATTGTTCAACAATACCAAACGCACTAAAGTGTAAAGTAATAATAATGGTTATTTAGATTAGGAAACATATAATGTCATTACATGATACCAGTTACTTCCAAACATTGTTCTCTTGTACCACCAGACCACTATGAAGGTCAGTGTATGTTTAGTTTATACACTTACATGTTTTCTTCTGGGGCAAGGCATTTTGTGGATGCAGGTAAGGGCTATTCTCAGCGTCTATCCTCCTCTTGTACTTCTGTCTGCCGCCTCGAACCCGGTCCAGACGAACACCTACAGAGACACAAACACTGATGATGCATGAGCAGAAAAGGGCAAATACTTTCAGAATTACGAATCTGCTGAATATACAGTTAATATATTAGTGCATTCAATAAGGAGATGTATCTAAATTTATAGTTACGGCATGCATTGTTAAGTATCTGTGTATTTGACAGTGACCGCTTCCTGCATCCAGCATCCAGCATCAGGATGTTGGTCAATCACTGTCTGTCCGCTAACATGTCGTGATGATCCCAGGGAGACTGACCGGACCGCATATAATGCCTCCTCATCTACACACATCCTGTAACGTGACACCTGACAACTTTAGAGCAGCCGATGACAACTGCCCATCCTAACAAGCATCATGGCAACTGTGTCACCATGGTGATGGGGATTTAAGAGTGCGTCCACGCAGAAGGACAGTTGTGTAAAGACACTGGATTACTGCTTGTCGAGGAGAAACACACACACACACACACACACAATGAGTGACAGTCACTAATGTATGCATCTGTCTGGTGAGTGTGACTGTGACTCAGGAAGTCTTTAGTAGTGGTGTTGGGTTACATGATCTGCACAGTGTAAATTACCATAGTGGGGCTGAATAGATCTATAATGGCACTTGGATGTGAAAGAGGCACTCTGAAGGTATTATTTGTCCACTTCACACCTCACAGTCATACTCCATACCTTTGAGGCAGCAGTATCCTCTCTTAAACAGATATTTATGGAAAATCTACAATAAGTGATGTAAAGTCTTCCTAATAAGGTCTGTGGTGGATTTACAACTATTGACATTAACGTTCTTAGTTGTTTTGCATATGGTTTGTTAAGCTACTATACATCCAAAACCTTATTTTATTTAATGTAATATTCTAGTTTCACATTAGCCCATAAAGACCCAGTGGTAATTTTGCGTCAGTTCCCGAATTATTTGTTTTTTTTCTATGTTTAACCTTTCTTAAATGATTTATCACCATTGTTACGGCCCACACCTTAGCGGCACATAGCAACCATTTATTATTATATTATCCTCTGTATTTTGCTTTTTTTCCCCAGTGAGAATCATGTATTTTCCTGTATTTAATTTGCTGATCATGTAGATGTACATTAAAGCAACAGAGTAAAGTTGAGGTTTCTTGTATCAAAAACAGAAAAAAGTGAAGAAAGAGTGACTTTTTCGCTCAAATGTATCATTAAATGAACATAAACCCAGTGTCTCCATCCACTGTTGTTGATCCAACTCCATGGGTTTTACTGGGAAATCAATGTTGTAGAAGATGACGGTGTTTCCATGGTAACTATGGAGCATCTGAACACCCAAATCATATCCGACGATCATGAAAAGACGGCAAACTGCATTTTACATTAATTATTAATATGGATCGATAGAATTAGTGGATCACCAGGTATTAAACAGTTTAAATGATGTTGGTCACTGGTGGCTGTTTGGGTCTTTATGGATTAAACTGTGATATAAAAACTGATGGTTTATCATGTAAATGGACACATAACTTTCTGTTTGCATTTCTATTAAAGTTAAGTCTACAGTGTTATTATTTATTGTAGTTATTTACAAAAGGGAGACATTGAACACATACAGTACTATGCTAAAATCCTTCACCCAAGATCAGATTTGTTGGTTTAGTAAAGTTATAATGACCACACATTTGTATTTGTCTGTCTCCAAGTTGAAATAAATCTAGTGAGGTATATACAGCAGTAAAAAGATACAGGTAAAATACTACATCTACAACCAGAGAGGGAGTATTTACAGTAGTGTGAACCTCTCTTTGGATGTAATATGTCTTTAACCCTTTTGTTCAGACAATTTTTTTAAATGTTTTATACCAGGTTTCATTCAACACATGTCAGATGTTTCTAATTGTTTGGGGTCAGAGGTCACATTAAATGGTAAGTTTAGGCTTTAGAATTTAGATCTTTTTTTTTTTTTTATCTTTTAAGACTGTGCCAACATTTCCTGTATTTTTTTTCTTGTTATATCTGAAGAAAATAGATGGAAACATAAATATGTGTGCTTATATCAACTGTGAAAAACTACAAACCTAGAGATGCCCTTAGAGTTTTGCACAGTACTGTACTTCCATTAAAATGTCTTCAAGTTTTAAGTTAAAGGAAGGATTTTGTAGATCAAAACATCCTCTAAGGATCATTGTAACGGATATTAATAATGAGTCATTTGTTAATACTTTCACTCATTTTCCAAAGTTCCTTAATCATTTGAAAAGTTGAGGCTGACTGAATGAGTAACTGCATGTTTGTTATGCTTCGTAATGATATTTTCTGTGACAGTTGGTTATTGATATGTTAATGTTTACCTGGAATCATGGCTCAGGGGCTAAAGGGTTACACTGCAAAAATGTGTATTTTGCTCCTTTCTAGTCAAACTATCTTATCAGACTTAAAATCAGACATAATCCACTACAGAGCAACTTTTCAGTAAGATATAAGAATTTATTTCTAGACAATAAAATCTTACCAAGATAATTTTCATTTGCTTCATTGGCAGATTTTTTGTTTGTTTGAATTAAGCAACAAATATCTTGAATCAAGCAAAAAACAAAAACAAAAATCTGTGAAAATTACCTTGGTAAGAGATTTTGAAATAAGATTTTCAATATCTACCATCTAAAAATAAGTTCTTATGTGTCACAAGTTACTCTTTAGGTGATTATGTCTTATTTTATGTGTGATGAGATATTTTGACTAATAAGATTTAGATTTTTGCAGTGTAACTTCTTCCCAATTACTTGACAGACCACGGACTGAGACAAAAGAAAAGCTGCTATCATTGCTTGACATAATTAAAAGAGAACACACATCGCTATGATGTTGTCTAGAAGAAGTATTTAAAAAGTTAAACACGCGAGAAGAAACTGTGTTGGGTATTAAAGGGTAAGCCAAGTGCCCTCTGACCCTGTTGTGATGTCATGGAGGGCAAATAGCAAGTATGGATTAACCTCGGCACTCAGCAGGTGGCACTATCAAGAGTTAAATGAAGGAGGAGATGGGTTGCTTGTGTGTTGCTGTCATATTTCACTCAAATTGTTTTCAAACACTGGATTAAATCGAACAGGTTTGGTAGTTCGATGTTGTAGAAAAGTGTATTTGTGTACGTTTGGATCTGACACTTCAACACACACACACATACACACACACACACCAGGCTAAGTGTAACTCTTCATAATGGAATGTGCTGACAACTAAAAGGCCAAGAATAGCTGTGGAGGATAACAAAACAGACACACACACATCCTTGTTGTTCTTCTACACAGCCCATCAGGGTTCAATACTCTCGCACATTGATCTATTTTTTCCCTTCTTTCATCACTCAGGCCTCTTTTCAGGGTGTCTAGATCATCACGTGGACTTTATAAGTTTCCAAAACACACCCGGTAGGATCAGGAACGTGGACATCCATCTGCTGATCCACATTGATCCAGGTCGCCATGGTCTGCAACAAGCCCCCCCCGCCTCCATTACTGTTGCCTCCACCAGCTTGTGTTCACTATAAACAATCCCACGCTTCTCAGATATTGTGACAAATGTACACTCGGCTGCCAGTGTGCCACCGCTGTGGAAGTTACAGTCCCTACTCGACTGCCTTTACTCAACAAACACAAAGAATTAGAAAGTTGGCAGTGAAAAGAAGTCTCTTCGTTCTGTTCTGTCCTGCGCTTTTCTCAGAATTCACATTAAAAAAATAAAGATAGGAACAGATATTTTAAGCCTTAAGGTTGCACCACTGACCATGTAAATGAGATCAAACAGATACAGTAAGTCACATGACTGCACCTTAGTCACTTTCACATCTGTATGTATATAGTGTATATTTACTTCCATTGATTCAATTCCATTGATTTTTAACTCTTCACACTTACTTTTTTCCTGCTCTTTTGCTAGGTGTTTTTGTATGCAACTGAGCTATTGTGACCAAGTAATTTCCCCTGTGGATCAATAAACTTTGTCTAAGTTTAAGAGCATTAGTTTTAACCCTTAACAGTTTATAATTACACCGGCATGATCAGATCACAAGAGCTTTTCAAACGCCCTCTCTCATTTACACACATGTAATGAAGCATGATGTGTAACATAAAGTCAGTGTTTAGCCTCATTTATGTCATATTTGGTGAAATCAGATTAACAGTCAATGTTTATGCTGAAAAAAACATTCATTCATCCATCTTCTGAACAGCTTTGTCCTCCAGAGGGTCGCAGGGGTGGAGCCTACCCCAGATACCTATGGGCAAAGGTGGGGTATACCCTAGACATGTTGCCAGTTCATCAGGGTGACATATGAAGATGTACAACTAATCACATTCACACCTATGGGTAATTTAGATTAACCAATTGACCTATCAGTGCATGTCCTTGAATATAAAAACAATATTACTAAATAGTATTTTAGACATGTTTTCTGCATTTATCTATTATTTTATAAATATCAGACAATGGATGCCCCACTTTTAGAGCTAATACTTTGGTAAACCTATTTTAAGCACCAAAACACACTTCATCCACATGAGTAAAGGTATGTTTTCACAAGAGAACATTTTTACAAATGACATACTTTTTATTTCTTTCTACAGTACTCTAGGTTAAAATAGGCCTCAGTTGACATAAAGCTGAGATTGTCCTGAGCATTTTGATATTAAACACTTTTGTAAGTGCCTTAACTCGTAAAGACCCAGTGTTGCTTTTGTGGCAATTCCCAAATGAAATTTTCTGTATTTTTAACCTTTCTTAAGTGATTTATCACCATTTACTCTAATATTATGTTCTGTATTTTGCATTTTTAAGTGGAAAATCTGGTATTTTCCTATATTTAATGTACTGATTAGGTAGATGTTCATTAAAGCGCAGATTAAAGTTGAAAGTTATTATAACCAAAACAGAGAAAACTAAAGAAAAAGTGACTGTTTCAACAAAAGCTATCATTAATTTAACATAAACCAAATATTTCCATCCACTGTCATTTCTCAAACTCCATGAATTTTACCGTTAAATCAATGTTGTAGAAGATGACAATGTTTCAATGGTAACTACGAAGTCCCTGAATGTCCAAATGGTCATATCTGATGACCACGGCAAAATGATAAATTGCATTTTATACTAATTATTTACATGTACTGATAGGATTAGTGGATTAATAGGTATTAAACATTATAGATCAGTGAATGATTTTGACCAATGATGGATGTTTGGGTCTTCAGGGGGTAAAAAGGTGAAAATCAAGAAAATACGCAAAGACCTTGGAGAGTGAACATATTAAAATCACACATAGGCTTATACAAGGTGCGCCTTTAAAATATCGAGCAGATTTTGTAACCAAAAATGATTTACCACCTATGGTAGCGCACAGCAACAGCAGAATTGGGCACTAAAGACGGCTTAATCAAATCCTGCCTGAGGTCTATATGTCTTTTAGCTGTGTATTTAATACGTCTCTGGCTCTCCCCATTAAACCTCACAGCTCCTCTGTCTCAACCTTTACTGTGTCTCTCCAGGGAAGAGGGGCATTACGAGACACGATGAAGCGCGTTACGAGGGCGCTTACGACTGGAATTACGAGGGGCAGTTCGCATTTCACGGAGGTCCAGGAATCCCACAAGGCATCTGGAGGAATTTACGAGGGGGGAGGGAAAGCAAAGAGGGGTGGCGAGAGAGGGGCGGGGGGTAGTTGAGAGGTGGACTGGGATGCTGTTGATGCCCCTACCCTATTAAAAGCGACTAATTTAGAAAAAGGACACAACAACACAAAGAGGTGTGTGCACCAATGTGTGTTTAGATAAAACCTTACACACAAAGTGATGTAAAGATGATTTAATTCCACAAATCTGTAGCGGATGCATTTGTGAACACGTAAAGCAGCAATAAAAGGATGCTGCTGTATGTTCAGAAATGAGTAGGAAGCATTAAAAGATGATTCCAGTTTATTACAACTTGGATGTTTTTTTTGTTTTTATAGTTCAGGTCATCATTTCTGTGGGTTATGATCACATACTCACACCAAAGTAAAAGCTGAGAACTGGAAACATAGAGAACAAAGTTTAATGGGGCAGGAAACAAGATATTGCACGGTCAGTTCTTATAAAAAGTGAAACATTCACAAAATTCTGCCAATAATCCTGCAACGTGTAGGCATTACTGCTTTGTCTTTGTTGCTGTTCGGGTTTTTTTTTTTCACAATCATGGACAAAACTACAGAAATATCACCCAAGCTGTAATAAACTTGTCTTTATACTCTTTTTATTCTTTTTTTTATGCTAACCTTTGTCTTAACATTTACCATCATCTACCTAATCCTTATATTTTACCCTCCACGCACCCACACTCACACATATTTATCTGGCCTCCCCTCTTTTATTATCATCTGTTGGCCAGAAGCAGCATGCAACAAGTGGCCAGTACAGTAGGAGGCTGCTAATGTTTTCCTTTTTGAGTCACTTCTAAATCTGGACGACAGTATGTCAGCAGACAGGCACACAAGCAGACCAAAGCAGCACCTGACCACTGTTACAGACACGTTTTGGAATGTAAACGTGTCGCCATTAATGTGGGTTTTCTGTGTTTAAAAGCTCACACATACATATTTTTTAATAGCTCAGCATGACAAAAAGTTGGAAAATGCTTGTGAAATGGCAGATGGAATGACTAGAATCTTAGAAGACACACAAAGACAAAGTATCTAAAAATGGATGTTGTGTGTTGGGGTTGGAAATTATTGCTCACTTGTCCACAATAAATGTAAGTTTTAATGTTAATTTCTGTAAATCGAAAAAAAATCCACTTCACTATCTAAAAGTCAGCGTCGAAAACACAATGTCTGGACTGGAGTTGCAATGGGTGACACAGTTGAATGGTTAAAAGGCACTTCTCCTTTTAAGACATAGCTATGCATTGTTTAGGTTTTACTACACACACACACACGACACACACATCACAACTGGCATGAGGGCCCATAAGTCTAACTGTCAGTCGTCTTAAATTTCATTGCACTCTACATAACTACTAGTTTATCAAGTGAGACATTAAAGGCATTTAGTAATAATCACAGGGTGTCAATTATAAAAGGAGGAAGGAAATCTGAGTATTGTTTTCAGGAATGCACAACAAAGAAACCTCATTCAGACCTGTGTTAGGGTTTATAGTCTCTGGGTGCTTTCTCTCGAGTGTCTGAAGAATGAGTTTTGAACGTCTGCCAAAGCTACCAACCAATCAATTCCAAAAAAAAAGTAACTCGCTATCTTTCAAACAATGTTTGCATCTGGGTCTGGAAGGGATTTTTGGTGTATTGCTGACCTTCTCTTAACATGCCCACAGCCAGACACTTCACAAATCGACAGGCCTGGCAGGACTTCCTCCTTCGCTTTGTGATTTCGCATTCATTGGATGCTGGGCAGCTGTATTCAATGTTACCTAGGGGAGAAAGAGTAAAAAAAGTTAGGATTTTACATAGTTGTTGTGGAAAAATTATGCACTCAATTAATGCATGATCATTGCATTTATGTTCATCATGGCATCACTATTTTATTTAGTGGTTTAGTCATGGTCTTATGTCATGTCATGGTATTATATGTATTGTTTTATGTATTTATTTTTATACCTATATTGATTGTTTTACATGTATGTCTTTGTGATTTGGTATTGAACAGGTCACACTTGAAAATAAGATCTCAGTGTGTTTTTACCTATATAAATAAAGGATAAATAAAAAAATTTAAATAAAAAAAATTCCATGTCAAATCTACCTTGATGTTGTATTGTCCACAGACAATACCTCCAAAACCTCAAAACTCTGGATCCTGCACATCCCATAATAGAATTAGATGATTAGAAAACCTCTCATAATAGTTCTTTGCCTTTCAAAAATCCCGTCTCCAATTTGCAACAGAGGCATTCTGATTTTAATATACCTCTTGAAAATGAATAATGACCTGATGCTAATGGTGGAGATTTTATCGCTGGGTGCATTAACAGAGCTGGATCCTCAGTGGCCACCTCCCACAGTGGTACATCATACAGTAGTGAACAAACACTCTACATCCCAGAGTGTTTTATCTCTGAATCGCAATGACAAAAAGGGGATGTCTAAATAAAAAAAAAATACTGATAGGACACTTAACTTCACACTTAAAACAGGTCAAATTACCCTGTTTATTATCAGCTTTTTCCTTTTTTGAACCTTAGACATTTTACTGTTTAGTGTTGGGAATGGAAACAGAGTACAGTAGGCTGGAAGTAAACCTGAAATACACAGACTTTTATGGGTATGCGCCATTTAGTTAATTACTCATAAAATGTTAAAAGTTCAAAGTCTGTCAGATGTCCCTTTAACCTCTAGTCATTGCTTTTTTTCAGTAAACCTAGAAATTAAAACTAAAAACACAAGTTGATTTTCTATTCCCTGTTGTAGCAGGATGATACCGAAACATTAACTTCAGCTGCTTAGCTCACAATTATTGGAATTAGACATGAAAAATATCCATAATCCAAATCAGAGTCACTGATACAAACGTAATGTGCATATTTAGTCTGATGGCGTTCAGCCAGTGGCAGGCGCTCTCAGCTGCCATCCTCTATTTGAAACAGGAAGTATATGATGAGCCAGACATCACATCTCCCTGTTTGAGCAAACAGCCACTCATCCAACTTGCCCCTTGAACCCATCTACAGTAGCTAATTTTGAGGGGCCAAAACACAACACAAACTGCCAAGTCCTCGATCTACAACACGAGTTGACAGAAGACAGCTGGTCTTCTACGCTAAATGCTGCAGGACTGAAGCAAATAAGCACTTTCCGTACCACATGGTATGTTATCTGAAACTTGAAAGCCTAAACTTAAACATGTTGACTATATACACAACATGCCATAAGTTTAAATGCTTATCAACTGTTTGCAAACAGGTCTGCATTTAAAGCCTTTGCGCAGTTTAAGAGGCAGGAGGCGGAAGCTGCAAGTTAACTGATCAGGGCTTATTTATCCCAAAACAAATGCTCAGGGTACAACTTGTCTCACTGTGTTGCTCGTAAAACAGGTTTTTATGATGCAGGAAGGTATTATCAGCCATGCACAATAAACTCTGTTACTAAGTATGAAATGGAGCACGTTCATGTGCATGAATGTGTGTTGTGTCTTACCTTGGATGGTCCTCTTGAAGAAGGCTTTGCAGGCCTCACAGGAAGCGACACCGTAGTGGTAGCCGGAGGCCACATCACCACACACCAGACACAGCCGCTTGGCAACTGTACCGAGCATGAATTCACACTTCACTTGGCCGTCTTCCTCTGCAAACCGCCTGGATGGAGGCAAAGAATAGAGGAGGTAATGAAGGGAAAGAAAGAGGGATATCTATAAGATTTTAATGCAGTGAGCTCAGAATGGAGAAATGACAACATGCTGCATCCACCTACCTGTTTGTTTCTCCATTGTTGGCAGCTGTGTGACCGTAGAGGCCTGGAGAGTCCAGTCCATTGCTGTGACTGTGGCCCTTTATCAGGGGCCCGTAACTGGAGTTTGTGTCTGAGGATGAGCTTCCAGGACTGGGCTGGGCTGGGCTGACATCCCCCTGGGAACTGGGGCTGGGGCTGGAGGGCTCACGCTTTATTGAGGAGGGACAGGTGGGGTCCAAGCCCCTCACTGACATCCTGCCTAAATGTCTGGAGGAGAGTGGATGGAGAAGGAACACTTAATGGTGACTTGATAAAGTTGATTATGTTCTTTCCTTATTAACATACAGAATTTTAATGATTTTTGACTCCTAGGTCAGCACAATGTTATATTCAGCAACCTTGGTGATGTTATTAATATTAAAGACCTGGCATTCAGTTCTGTGGGCTGTGATTAGTTTTATTAAGACAAATATCAACCATGAATATGTAAGAAACCCCCTGGAATATCTTTACCATTAAATTACAGGTGAATATATTATCATGGATATGTCACAACAAAGACCAAGGATATTACTCTGTTCCCTCTTGTCACCTGTCTGTCTCTACATCCCTCCATTCATGCATCCATCCATCCCCGTCCTATCTAAACCAGCCGTTTGTAATTTCCCACATATGCAAAGCTGCTGCCTATTACACTACTTTGTTTTCAAAGTGAGAGATTGCTTAAACAAACCTAGGGAAATCACCAAACCAGAAATCATCCTCCTTATTACTGCCATCTACATTATTTTTTATGCACCTTTCCTGTCTCTATATGAAATCTCTAAGAGCTTATTTGCATAAATGGCCTTTAATATTGTCTCCTATTGTGTCTCTTGTTGAACACAGACACACAGAGACACACATCACTTATTTTCTTTTTCACCAGAAATTCTCAAAAAGCACATTAAAGAATCACAAAGATCAATATGTCTTATGTTGTCAAACTATGAATATTTACAAACTGCTTTATAAATGTATTTTTCAGAGTACTTTCTATTAATACCTCCAGTATAATTACTTAAAATAAACCCCTTCTCGTATCTGGAGTGCTGTACTTATAAGCCTTAAACTATGTATCATTACTCTATTATTGGATTAAGATGTGACCACAACAGACACTCTGTCACCACACAGAGGAGAAAAAAGCATCTGAAACCATCTGAGGTGCACAGTCGGCTCGCAGGCATGTGATCTGCACACACACATACACACACATTTTGAAAACACACACTACCATTGTGGCGTCAAGTGTGCGTGCATGTGTGAATGTAAAAATAAAAATCAGACACAGGCTCCCACTTCTCTACATGCGCTATAGATTCACGTCACACAAGCTCCACGCACACACACTTACAGACATATTTTAAAGCATGTGTCTTCATAAACACCCCAACACATACTTGCACGCAACTGTGTGTCGCCAGGCTAAACTTTAAAAAACAACTCTGCTGTCTCTCCCTCTGTCGCACACACTTCCAAATGCAGAGAAATACACACTTACAGACACACACATACACACAATCCACACAGCAGACCATCTCTGCTGCCACTGAGATCTCAGTCTGGTGAAATTGATGTTCAAGTCTGCCTGTTTCCTGTCATGCAAATAAGTGTTCCCAAAGCCACAAGTCATTTGGTAAGCAAAGAGACTGGCTGCTTTTAACCACCCCCTGAATAAACCACGGCCACGGGCGAATGACCCCTCTACAAGCCCACAAAGAAGACAGACATACAGTAACAGACAGACAATAACTAATAGTACCAGAGACAAGCAGACAGGTAGGTTAGTACATGTCTGGATAAGAAAAACAAAAAATGAATACACCCAGAAAATAAAAAGTGTTACCTCTCATCACCAAAAAGGCTTTATTCACACAAGACATTTTGTAATACTGTAGAAAATAAAGCCTGAATTCATCATACAGTTTCAGTATTGTGAATGTCATACTGTTACATTATATCATTTTGTACTGTTTTTAACATTTTAATCACAAAGTTTCTGATTAAAATCTACTGTTTGCTCATTTCAGATAGCTTTTTATTGTTTTAAGTCCAATATTTAATCTACTTGTCACTATAGCCAATCTATAGGTGTTAGCTTACGCCTAGCAATTAGCTTTAGCTTATTTTTAATTAGTTCTAGCTGCTAACTAAAGTAAGATAAATTGGATATAAATTTGTCAATTGACTCTTGGTAGATATATAGAGAAGTTGGAATTGCTTTTTTACAGAAGAAAATATAGGTTAATTTGGAAACTTGGTGAGTGTTAACATTTTTTTAATGCTAAAACGGTTAGCTAAAAAGCTAATATTTCCTGTCAAAATCTCTTACACAAAGTAATATGTGAACATATTCATTATTGTGGCTTTACAAAAATATGTTTAGGTTACACTAAGCAAGCTTCTGCAAACACTGGCAGCAAAATGACTTGTATAATAATGACAATGTCTAAATATTTACTGTAATTGAGATGTGAAGTCCGACTCCTCCAGTTGTGTCTGCAACCTGGTACTGCAGTCAATGGTGGGAACATTTTTATTATGCAT
>JAPSES010000098.1:9315768-9326459 GCA_029822895.1 Maxillicosta whitleyi | reverse complement strand
TTTTTAAATTATTTTTTTTAAAATGATTTTAAGTCACAAAGGTTACTGTTTGTCATAAAACTTTTGAACCATCAGAATATGAAAGTGGTGGAAGTGACATCCTCATCACTTCCTGTTTCCACATTTTTTTTCAGTGACCATACCTCAGCAGCTTTAACTTGAACAGAGTGATTTTCTCTTAACACACCATTGTCAATAAAATATTTTTAACTCTTCCCGTGAAATGATTGGGGAAAAGTGATTTTTTTTTTTTTTTTTTTAATAGAAAACGTGTAACTGGGCCTCAGGACATAATCATTGCACCTGAACAAAGTGATTACTAATATGTATAAATAGGAATAAAAAGGGGACTATGTCTGAAAATGCAATTATTCCAACTTCATGGGCAACAATGCACAATGCACCATGTAACCTCCCTCTTAATCAGTGAGGTGAAATATACAATGGCTGTTTTAGTATTGGTGATGTGTATCATGTGCAATAAAAAAATGCATTCATAGTCAATTCAGTTTAGACTACATACATGTAGGTTTTTTTTTTTTTTTTTAACCTATTAACTCTGAATTTATTCAATTATAGTTGAAATATCCAAACATCATATGTGAAATGGGTGGCACAATTCACACACAATGAAAATAATCGCCTCTGTCTCTGTCTAGTGGGGATTTATCTATTAAGTAGAAAAGAAGAGGAAAATAAAAAGGTTGGTTTCAAAGTAAGAAAGGCACGGCGATTCTTATTTTCAGGTCGTATTACAGGAGCAAAACACAATTCCGAATATTATATTGAATTTCTACAGTCAGATCACCCTGAAACTGTCACACTGAAACTTGAAACCAATACAGATTGCTAAAATTTCTTAACAGTTAAAGGAAATAAGAGTCTGTTAACGTGAGTCTTTGAGTTGATATGAAAGTTTATGTGAGAAATTTCATTTGTGTGGATTTAGATGAAAGTTTTTCTTGAAAAATACACTATGCCATCCCAACACAAGGTTGTACCAGCATTAGTCGCTAATATTTCACGTAAATTTCAGCCTTAAAATCTAAAACTGAAACATTCCTTCATTGACCAATTAAAAAGGTTCAGTCCATATAGTGGCATTTTAATTTCTCCTCACCCCCTCTCACTTCTCACCTCTAATCCACTTTAACCACTATAAAAACAGGACTCAAAGGTGATTTGAGTTTCCTTTTAAAATGACTCACTGGTACTCTTATTGGCTATCCATCACAGGCATCCATATTGCTGTGTCAAGTCTTTGACAGGTAAGATATACTTTGTGCTCTCCCATTATAATGCATCAGAGGAGAAGGAGGGAGGGTGCTGGCATTTTGCTTTCATAATGAAATGGTATTAGAGTGGGGTGATCAGATGTGATGGGATATTCACTTTGACAGATTACTAATCTACAACTCCACATAAAAGCCCATCAAAAGATTGTTGGTACAGCACTGACACAAAAAAAAAAAAAAAAAAAAAAAAAAGATCAGTGCGTCAGAGGGAATTCAAAGTTATCATACCCTAACCCCTTTGTGTCCCAGTATCCAAAACAAGTCTAATTGCACCTTGGCAACAAAGGCTAAAATGCAGCATGAAACGACAAGAAGAAATAAAGAGAGGAGAAGAGAAGAGAGGCAAGGAGGGAGGAAATAACAAGAGAAGCAGACAGATAGAGAAAGTGTGAAAAAGCCTGGAAGGGACAAAAAAGAGAGAAAAAGAAAAAAAAAAAAAGGGGGGGGGGGGTCAGCCCTGTGGCTCATTAACCTGGGGTGTTGAAAGAAACAAGAGACGGCAACACTCACTTTCAAATGAGCAGAGTCATAATGCAGACAATGACCCACCGGATAAAGGAGGGAGGAGGGAGAGGAGGAAAAACACAGAAATAAAACAAGGAGGGAAAAAAATACAGAAAATAAGAAGGAACTGACAGAGAGGAGAGGCTTTGAGGAAGTGAAATTATTCAGCTAATTCAATATCACAACGTTGTGGTGTGAAACCTTTCAGCTCCAACCCCAACCCTAAGGAGTTGATATTTAGGTCAGTGGGGTCTCAATTGTGTTTTTTTTTTTTCCTAATGAGCCAATAGGAGATGAGCAGGGATCAGTGGCTCCCCCAGCCAAACCATAAGAGCCTTACTCAGGCTTTGGATGGAGCTGGTAGCCCGGAGATGTGGCCTGAGCTGGACCCACCGGTAACCAGGCACAGCCCTCCTTACATGGGATCATCCGAGTCTGTCAACACCTCTTCCTCCCTGCTTAATCTACTTCTATGTATCAACAATAACGCAGACATCCACAAATCCATGTTTCTTTCAGTGCATGTGCGCTTCCATCTCCAGTTCATCTGCTTCAGAAAGTTAATTTCAGTTCTAAAATGTTCGATGATAATTCCTGTGTTCTCAAAGCCACTGATTACACCACAGCTGATAAAAAAAAAGGGAGTGATAATGAACATGATTTTTATTTTTTATTTATGATTACAGAAAAGAAATGCAATCAAAAGGCAGAGTTGTGGTAATCAAACAGCTGCTACTCCACATCTTTTCACTGGATTGTATTTGATTTGTTTGTGGCTGCAAGGAAGTACTTACACAAGCTTTTGGTTTGGATGACCAACACACCAGGACTATTAAACCACTCTCACCCACACAGTCAGAAACAAACAGGCTAAACAATGGTGACTCTAATCAATGCAAACTGACTCCAGCAGCGGGGATTTCAACATTACACATAAAAGCCTTTCGAGGCACAGAAAAACACACACACTTGAACTCAGAGCCACAATAAATTAATGATAAACAGTATGAGTCATGCAGATATGTGACATTTATTTATTTTGGCTGCACGTCTGGGTCTACTGATCATGTGTTGAAAGTACTTACTCTGTGTCAGAGTGGTAAGTGAAACACTCTGGGAGGTAGAGGTCGACTAAATCCATGTGCACTCTGCCACCATACTCCAGAGAGCAGAAAAATCTCAAATCCAGTCTTCTCCAAACTCTGTCTCCCTCACCTCTCCTCCTCTTTATATTTTTTTAACCCTTCTATTCTAATGCTATGTATCTCTCACTGCACTGTTTGACACTTTCTTCTAATTCCTAGAAACTTTGTCTCCATCTACTACCCTCTCTTCTGCTGTGTCACACTTTCAGTGCTTCTCAATGTCCGTCCGTCCCTCCGTCTGTCTTCCTGTCACTCACACCTTTCACGCTGACCAACCCCGGGGGCCACTCGACTGGCTTTGAAGTCCTGAGTGTTGTGACTAGCTGGCTGTGTGACAAGGGTCTCCAAGCAGAGTCAGCCTGCATGAATACCCAGCTACACTATTTGAATGGCCCTCCCCCTGAACGCTGAGCTGCCGCTTGATTGGTTCTTGTCTGAGCCAATGAGAGGCAGCTTCTCCCTTGGGCAGGTGGATGTGATAACAGAGGATGTTGGCTGTCGTCCTCTGTCAAGTTTTAATGGGAGTGTTAAAGGTGAATTCTTAATAATTAGCCACACATTCTGCTGGTACTACATTTATTAACACGAAAACAATGAGAGAACTTCATTTTTGTGTGCTTTTTGTCGACCACAATAACATATACACCCAAGAACTGATTGTGTTTCAGTAATCGAAAGTAATTTATTTTTTTAAAAAAATGGTCAAACAGTTGCCTCACAAGCATGAAAATTAATATAAATAAAATGAATTCAATGTATTTAATCAGGCGGGTTTTATACTTCAACAAGACGGAAATATATATGTTTTTATACACCATTGCTGATAAATTAGCAGACACATTCCTATTTTTATTCCTATTTATCCACATCAGTAATCACCTTTGATCTGGCATGGTCCTACTTAAACTTTATCTATCCAGAATAACTCACATTGTCACAATCATTTCATGAGAAGATATAAAAATAGCTTATTTCAGCTTTATGGGCAATGTTGTATATGCTATTTACATGTGCCTTCTATAGCAGGGGTGTCAACCGCATTTTAGTTGAGGGGCCACATCTTCCCAATCTGATCTGAGGTGGACCAGACCAGGAAAATAATATATGAATAATGTCTACTCTGTACATTTCTCTATGTTTTAGAGTGAAAAGAGTGAAATTAAATGAGGAAAACTTTACTTTTACAATCTATCCTTTGAAAAAAAAAAAAAGAATAATATGAAGAACTTTGAAAAAACAGAAATTTCTTAAGTAAAGTAAGTACAATTTTAACAATATTCTGTCTCAGTTTATCATTTACAAATGTGTATGACAACTTACAGATCACAGTGGATCTACAAATACATGACACATTTAGAAACAGGCAGAAAATTGGTCCAATTACACCTGAGTCTCTTAAGACGTTTCAGATTATTTACTTTTTCTGTGAAAGAATAGCAAACAAATGTAAATATTTGTGTAATTTTGCTTTTTTGACAGTAAAACAAAGAGAAGACTGTTGTTATTATGATAGTATTTTACTGGTTCTGATCCACTTGAGATTGAAATGGGCTGAATGTGGAACTGAAACTAAAATGATTTTAATTTCCTTGAGTGTAATATTTGCATTTCATAAATTCATCCCACAGATGTGATTTGGCACCTGTTTTGTATAGTTACTTTATAGTTTAGTTGCTTATTTATGAGAGATAGTTGTATAAATGCATGTTTTTGTCACATCTCTACAATTGATTGCATTCTGATCTTCAGATGACAGACAAAACTCACTTATATAAATGTGAATTCTTAATTACTATGCAAATATTTGCATGTTAGATTATTAGTATAAAAAGTATGACTGAACCACTACTTTCATGTCACCAAAAATAATGTTTGACAGCAACAAACATCAAATGCTGATTCAGAAGTGATAGGAAACTCTGGCTTCTAACAGCTAAATCCCATTTTGTGCATAAATAGAACAAGAAACTACAATATTTCAACATCAATTAAAATAATTCATTAATGAATAAAAGGAATTAGTTGACTCAGTGCAAAAATAGCCTGTTTTTGTTATTTACATTACATTAAATAAATTTAAGGTTTTTACTATTACTAATATTGTCTATATATTAAGAAATTCCTTTTTTAATGACATTAAAGAATGTTATTCCTTATCTGACAAAAACAAGCTAATAAATGAATCAGTATTAAAATCACTTCATGTTCATCATCTCCTACAAATATGCCTTTAAACAGATACATAAGCAGAGTTTGTAACTGAGCGTTAAATGACTTACAGTACTTTTATCTGGTAATCAGCTATGGCGATGTGCCTAATGTGATGCTCTGACCTTTCACTAACCACACGTGCAAACAAAATGAGAAGGTAAGTAGTGACTGGCATGTAAAAAAGGTTAACGGGTGCAACAGATGTCAACAGAAACAGCATTTCAACAGAAAACATAGGCTGAATTTTCTGAATTACCACATACCATAAGCTCAAATTTATTCTACAAATGTAAAATGTGTTTTATTTTTACCGTAACACAATCACTTTGATTTACTATGTCTATTTTATTTCTATATTTTGAGATAAGACATGCAGGTTGTGAGATAAAATCATTAACAGTACGAGTAACAGTAATGAATGTACCAATCAGTTTATGAATGAATTCATTTCTCTTGCCATTTCTCCTGCTGTGAGTGTGAAGGTAAGAGGCCTGAGGTCTTATGCAACCTGCTGCCACTGTGTCCTAATCCACTTATAACAGATACACATGTAATCTCAGTGTCCACACAGACCAAACAAAGCACACAAAAAGTAAACTATCTGCATTGCAACTATATTTGGACATTTTGCAAACTGCTTTTTCAGGGCCACTTTCTGACATGCATGAGCAAAATTTAGCTTTGAAATGATTAACTTGCAGATGTACTATTAAGCTCTAAACTCGAGGTCTGCTATAAAAATATATCTCTTTTAATCCCTGTTAAGTTAAAGCTATTTATGTGAATGACAAGTTCCTTAAAACATGGTTTATTGCTGCTTGTAGTTGGTCCAGGAGGAAAAAAGCAGAAAATGGAAGGAGTCAACATTTCTCTCTGCATTGTTCCAGTTCTATCTGAATTAATTTATGACACAATATGAAGCCCCTTTGGGATTTCAGCAAATACAGCGATGGTGGATTCTCCATGAGTGTAGAAGCACAGGTGTGGAACATGCAGTTCACTGAAAAATCTGAAAGTTTCAAAGGAGAAACAAATCCCTCCTCCCAGCACAATAAACTACGTGAACCTTCTGGGTAAAACAAACTTTCTGAAAAAGATGAAAAACAATTGTGCATTTGTGCCTAGTGTTATAAGACTAAATTTGGAGTTTTATCAGGTGTAAAAATGAGAACTTTCTGAAGAAGATTAAAAACAATTGTGCATTTAATCCTAGTATTATAAGACTAAATTTGGAGGTTTATCATATATATATATATATATAAAAATGAGCGTATGTCAGAAGGAGTTTGGCTTTTTTCTTGTCAGCCCCTGCTTGCCTCTCCCTCTCTCATTGAGATGACGTGGTGCTCGTGCCCAGAGCTGACCCCCGCTGACCCAGTCTCCACAGGAATGAAATCACCTGCAGTAATCTGTTGCTCAGATAAAGGCCAGACGGCGGACTGCGTGGAGTGGGCCTTATCTCATTACGTGCCGCATGAAAGGGCTCGGCAGCAAGAAACACGCACCACATTAAAGCAGCCTCATAAAAAGACTTACTACATGTGTAAACCAACATGGGAGCACAAGCACACGCAAACAGAGCGGAGAGAGCGCGCACAATTATGCATAAAAGATAAAGACTGATTTCAAATGGTAGATAATTTTATCTCAACTATAAAGAGCCAGACAGAGTGCTACTATCATATCAAATCTCCTAAAGTTAATGTATCACATAAAAAAAAAAAAAACTCTCTGCACTGAGAAATTATCTTCAATAAACCATTAAGGAAACTGAATGTTGACATTAAAGCTAAGAGGTTCTTATCTCAGTGGCTTTTAGTTTGATAGCTCCCATCAATGGAGTCTTTATTTGCTCTTGCTGAGGTGAGGGGCTTTCACATATTCATAAAGTAGCCAAGTACTGGTTAAAAACAAAGCAAAGATAAATTATTTTATCACTGAGGCTGATACATAAGAAAGGTTGATATTTTCCTTGGCACCTTCTGATCAGTCTTAAGACGCACCATAACAATAGTAAAGCACAGAGCGGCGTCTAGTGAACCACTTGAGGAAAAGAACGCAAACTGAGGTGTTTATTTTTACTGATAATTTAACCATTACTGTGTGATACTGCGCAAAATGACTCTGAGTTCATGTTTGGTACAGCAATAAATGACAGATATTTGAACTTTGGATGCGGAAAATATTAATGTATATTCTTAATAACTGTTTAGCCTGAAACTTCCCAGCTTCTAATTTTCAATATGCCTTGTTTTGTAAGAAAAACGGGAAATGACAAATGTAAAAGTGTGGTATTTTTCATGGCAAAATGATGAATTTTCTTCCAATACACTGCAAAAATCTAAATGTTATTAAGTGTATTTTTTTCCAGTTTCAAGTCAAAATATCTCATCACGCTTAAAATAAGACATAATCACCTAAAGAGGAACTTTCAAGAAATCTTACCAAGATAATTTTCTCTTGTTCCATTGTCATATATAGTTTTTTCTTAATTCAAGATTTTTATTTTTATTTTTTTCTTAATTCAAGCAAAAATAATCTGACAATGGATCAAGTGAAAATTAACTTGGTAAGATTTCTTGAAATAACATTTTGAAAAACAATTGTCCAAAAAATAAGTTCTTAGAACTCACTGAAAAGTTACTTTTTAAGGTACTATATCTTATTTTCAGAGTGATAAGATATTTTGACTAGAAATAAGAAAATTACACTTGGTAAGATTTTCGCTTTTTACAGTGTATTTTGGAAGGTCGCTTAAGAATAAATGCAAATCTCCAGCTCAATGTCAAAAATGCATTTAGCACCAAAATAAATAGAAAAACCGCAGCTCAAGAGGAGGTTTACAACACCGTGTAAACTTGACACAAACACAAAATGACAGACCCACAGAAAGCTGAATGACAGAGCGCACAACAGCATGAATCAAAGCACAAACCCAGAAATGACAAGAAATGGAAACAAGCTAAATGCAGCAAATGAAATCGAACACGCATGGCTGCAGCGAAACATCAAAAATATTTTTACACTGCCGAGGCCGAACCCTAGACAGGAGTTCAATAGCTGCTCAGGAGGGACGCTGCCTGTAACTGAGCACCCAGCTGCCAGCTATTGACCCCAGATGCATCTAGTTTTCTCTGAAGAAACCAGGGAAACGATGGGCTGAAGCAGACACTTGAAAACACACCCTTTTGCACCTGCCAGCGTGTGTGTGTGTGTGTGTGTTCACCCCATTTTTTTTTATTTTTTTTTTACTTCCTGCTCCTTAAACTCTAAAATCTCAGCCTCTTCTTGGGAACAGCTGTCAGATTGTCTCCCAAAACTAAAACTGGATGGTCATTCTGCAACTCCAACCCCCACCACAGTCACACACATACACACACACACACACACACATTAGCATCAGTCCTCAGATCTAGTGAGTGTAATCTGCTTAGTTTATGCCTGACTCACAGTCATCCATCAATTACTGAGACACAGGGAAAGACTATTGACACTGTGTGCAAACACCATTGTCTCGCTGCACCAACACAGTCCCACTCAGACACTTTAATGGTTTACAAAGGGAGTGATGGAAGGGGGAATGAGTGAAGGAGCAAAGGCAGCAGGGATGTGATGAAGAACGAGAGAAAACGATGGAAAAATAGATAAAAATGGAAACATCATTTCCTTCTTTTTTTGTGCACACTTTACAGTTTGATGTGTTTAAATTGATGGATTGGAGGGAAATGATACATACCATGGCAGACTGACTGACAGATGAGCACTTGCAAGAGGATCAGTTTCAATGTATTGATCCGTAGCACACTGTAAAGGGATCAGAGGTCACACACACACTCAGTCACACACACATACACTCACGTTGGAATTGCACGTCCATAATCTGTGTCATACCAGAAACCTTAGAAAGCCCCTGGGAGAAGCTTAAAGCATTGTAACCATAGAAATGTCACTAAGAGCTACTGGGACCTGCTGCTGCTATTCTCAGTGGGTCAATGGTCTTCAAATGGTTTTCACTTATCTCTGGATCCTGCGGTCCCACTGAGGGAGGAAATGAGTCACTGCTGGGAAACATACGTGCACAGGAAGGCATTTCATTACAACTAAATTAGGATCATTTTTGCATATTTGAAAATAGAACCACAGGGCTGCCATCAGATGCAGCGCTGCTTTACTTTCCACTAATATCTTGGCTGGAATGCCCCCTAGTGGAGGGATTTCTTCAGCATCTTTAACTGGGCTGACCACAAGTTTGATAAGATTGTTTTAAAGCACTGTTAAGGAATTTTAATGGACCAGCTGAAGTTTAAACATAATGATAAAGGAGCGTGGCCAACGTAGAGCAGGTTTAATTGTCCCTCAGGTCAGGTTTCCTTCTGGCAGGTTTCTGGCCGTTACATAATCAAACCTCTCTGACAAAAGCAATGTGGATTATAACGACACAGCGCCGTCACATTCCAAAGAAACAGTTCTGGATTAAATGATCGGGTTCTGGCATCTGTTTTAACTGCATCTATTTAAAAAAAACATACATAAGCAGCATTTCCTGTGTCTTTTCTCATGTGTGACCCTTTTTTATCAGTTGGATGCAAATTGATGTTTTAACGCAGAAGTCTAAGTATAGTCAGAGCTGATATGTGCATTTAATTCATCCTCAAGTCTGTTTAGATTTAACCTATCAGCCGTTATTGTTTTAGTCAGTTTCATTATTATCTACATAATAAAAGCCAAGTGACCTCTGTGTGCAGGCGTGCGTGCATGTGTGCATCCGTGTGTGTGTGTGTTGGGTCCACATAAAAATTAGGCATGAGAGTATTAAAGTATATAAAGTCAAGGTCTTAGAGGAAAAATGGCAGTTTTGAAAAAGTGTAGAATGTTTATTTGGATAAAGAGCAAGCACCAAACAACAAGCAAACACATAACATCTGTATTATAAAAGACAAATGGCCTTTGTGTGTGCGTGTGTAGGTGTGTGTGTCCGCGGAGTCACACAAAAACCAGAACGAGTTGACTGCTGCAGTTTGTCATATTTATGTATTTTTACTCAAGGAACAAACTAGTGAAAACAGCAAGTTGATAGGGACAATATATGGGAGACATTAGTGATTTTAAAATACAATGGTCTCACACTTACATTGTTGTACCCATAATGCTTTGGCGGTGACTGTTGGACAAATGTAGTACAGCATGAACAAATACACAACAACGTAAAAACTAACACATCTAGATCCTGTGGATACCCATGAGCCAACGCACTAGTTATTTCAAATTTCTATTTAGTATTTCAGTTTTGTTTAGTTGAGATTGAATTTCATATTGATGAGTCAAGTATTTTCTCTGTATTCTGTCTTTGTCCTTGTTTTCTTAAACCTTTATAGAACACTCATAAATGCTCCCTCTGAAATTTAAAATTTCAACCTTAGTGTGATATAAGAGGACATAACCAGATTTTATTACGTTTGTGAAACTTTTTTAAAAAAAATAATAATGATAATAAAAAAAAAAAATTGTCAAGGTCAAAGAAGTTACCATATTTGGA
>JAPSES010000098.1:9281019-9310569 GCA_029822895.1 Maxillicosta whitleyi | reverse complement strand
GCCAGCGTTCCCTTATATGCAGAGGGAGGTGGGTAGAAGGGGGGGTAGAGGACACACAGCGTTCCTGTATTCCCATAGATACAGAGGAGGGATTTCTATTGCAGCCTTGCAAAGATGGGAGAGAAAAAGAGGGAGGGAGGGAGACGGAGAGAGAGCATCATATTTCAGTGATGTTGAGTCAGCATGTGGATGCGATGCATGTGTTGATAGAGTTGGTAATATTTAGAAGCCATGTTTTTATGGGCAGTTAGGGATTCAAGTTTTTAAGAAACAGCGTGCCGTTTTGATAACAGCAAAACTCCAGAAGTCCTGCTTTGAATTTGATCAAAAACTTTACACCTGTTTTTTCTTATATTGGCCTGAATATCCTAACATTTTATTTTAACCCATGAAGACCCACTTGTACTTCTGTGTCACTTCCCAAATGAAATTTTCTCTATATTTAATCTATCTTTTGTGATTTATCATCATTTATTGTAATCAGATGTAGGTAACCCCAGCTCCATAAGTAACAGTCCTGCCATGTTTTGGAAGGTTGGAACAAATATGTAGGTAGGACTCTCTAGTGAAGAGTTACCCACCTCTCTTGCATCTCTCTCCAGAGAGTACTACACATACAGTATACGCTCCAACCTTTCACTGAACCAGCCTATTTTAATGAGCACAACTCATCATCCAGGTAGAGTGAACAGGTAGAACCAATACATGGCAGGACTTTCACTCTATGGAGCTGGGATTACCCACCTCTAATATCTGTAATATTATCTTTAGTTTGAGTTTTTTCAGTATAACTCATGTATTTTCCTGTATTTAATTGGCTGATCATGTAGAAGTTCATAAAATCTCAGAGTAAATTCAAAGGTTATATCAAAAACAGCCAAAATATCAGTCAAAACTATCATTAATTGAACATAAACCCAGTGTGACCATCCACTGTCACTGATCCAACTCTATGGGTTTTACTGGCAAAATGATGTTGTAGAAGATGACGGTATTTCTACAGTAACTACAGAGCCTCTGAAAGTCCAAATGGGTCACATCTGATGATCATGAAATGATGAAAAACTGCATTTTACACCAATTATTGACATGTATTTATAGAATAAATGGATCAACAGGTTTTGGTCACCAGTGGCTGTTTGGATCTTTATAGGTTAAAGCTCTATTTCACTGTAGCGTTGGCCTATATTTACTAAACAATTCAAGTAAAGACATGGAAGATGTGGCAAAAATCTGTGCTCTAGTACCTTGGTATTACAGTAACCATTTATGTTGACAGATTAGAAAATAAATGTTGACCTACAAATTCACTCAAGACATGTCTAATATGAGTTTCCAAAGATTTTTACAAGTAAAATCATGAATGCAATGAAAGTTAGGCCATTTCATTGATGTTGGACTTATTAGACCAGCCTACTGTTTTTTGTTTTTGTTGGGGTTGGGGGTGGTGGGGGTCTTTTTTGTCTGACTTCCCATGTGATAGTAGTGCATTAAGTGTTTTCTTGCAGGACACAGTTGGAGGAAAATATGAGCCAGACACTGTAAACATTTAATAGACCTGTCAGTCATACTTCTGGTTGGTGGATTTGTTACATTTTCACAGACCTATGGAAAATCCTCTTTTTCACCAACTATTTAAGCTGATTTAACCATATTAGTTGGTTTTATAGGTGTGTATATGTGTGTGTGTATATATATATATATATATATATATATATATATATATATATAATTAACTGAATTGTATGTATGGATACATGTATGTCAGGTCCAGAGGGCACTCCCTGCTGATCCTTAAAGGTCCAGTGTAGTCTAACATACTGGAAACCCTCAGCTGGAATATGACAGACAGGTTTGTCATTTGCCTTCTTTCCAATATCTGTGTATTTTGGCTTTGAAAGTCTATCTCACTATGCAAAACAACAACACCCTGGAAGCTGCAACCACAAGCTGAAATTGACAAGTTTTAACAGACACTTGTTTTTATGTGCCATTTCTTTTCTGAAAGGTGTGAATGGTTTAATATGATGACATGCTTCTTAATGGATATGTTCCACCAAAACTATTTTGCAGCATCCGACTTTCAGCACTGCCAGGAACCCAGATAACTTTTATCTCTTTTCTAGACCGACAGTGAAAGGTGCCAGATTCATCTGCAACACTGGCACAATACTGAAAACATATAGAGATAGGTGTGGCTATAAAAAAACTATATCCAGTGTGCAAGACTTACACTTTACAAACAGAAACGGAACATACTCTTCATAATGACTTTCGTACAGTACATTAAAGATGCAATTAATGTACAAGAAACACACATGGTGCCAAGTACAACAAACCCCACCCCTCACACATATTATACCTTATTTGGGCATGAGTCCAGCTGATGTCATCATATCTGTGCATGTGCTGTTGTCAGAATAGCAGTTGTCTCTATATATGTGCCAAGTTTGAAGTAAATTGAAAGTAAATTGATGTTTTTATACACATGTAAAATATCAACCAATGGCAATCTATAAACCCAATTTGATATGATTTCAACCAATAGTTTTGATGCTTCAGACATGTGAAATTTTGTTCATAAGTAAATGCGGAAAGAAAAGATTTAAAAAATTCATTAAAAAATGTGAACTTTGACCTACTGTTCCCAAACTGTAATGACATCTATACTGGGTGATTGGCAGTTTATAAACCCACTTTAGTATGAATTCAACCAATGGTTTTGCTGCCAAAGTCTTAAATAAACAAACAACCAAAAACAAAACCCCTCGTCTACCCTTCAGTGGGCAGGGTAATAGAACACTGTTCATCTACATTAAGATGCCACCACCTACAATATGACTACAGATTTTTGTCCTGGACTAAAAAGTCCAGAACAAAACAAACAGTGAACATAGAGCAGCCTGAGGAGAGTATTTCATAGGTTGCAATAAGCCACTTCACCACTAGGTGTCAGTATGAATGACACAATGAACCTTTAACGCAATAATCTGAGGGACAAACTAATAATTTATCATGACTCATGTTCAAGTATCAACATTTATATCATCTGGCATATAGGTCGTATAGAAAAGTGGGTCATTCTGAACCAAAACTGTCTGATGAAGCCTTGGTTGAAACACGTGATAAAGCAGATATGCTGTCAATAACCACCACTTTGAGAAACACTGTCTTAAGAATTTAATACTTTTTTTCTCCTTCCAGTCAGACAGCTTCCCTCACTCTAATGAAACAGTGAGAATTTAAAAAAAAAAAAAAATCATCGTTACAGTGCATCTTTCTCCACAATTTGCATTCCATAAATCTGTAATTTATCAGAACATTCATTTGCAATTGAACATAAGTTTAACTAAGGAAGTGAGGACATATGACAGTCTCAAAACAATTTTTTAAAAAAAGCAAACAATGGTGCCTCCAAGTCAATACACCTGTGTAACTGAGTACAGATGTAAAGGGAAATAACCTATGAACCTTTTATTGCAGAAATACTCCACAATTTTCACCTTAGCAGGGGAACACTATTGTCATGTAGCTTTAACAGTCGCACAGGTGTTATCTAACATTTTATGGCAAAATCAATGAGCTTTGTATTAAGAGGCTGGATACCACAAATTACAACACAAATGTTTGTTAGAATTTGAGAGAAAAAAAACCCAAAACAAAACAATAATGGGTATAACAGGCAGTCAAATAAATCTTTGGCCAGAGTTGACCTCACGTGTCCACACGTGTGTTGTCATAACTATGCATGCATACGTAACAGAGTTAAAACAACAGAAAACAGGGGTTTGGATTGGAATCGTCTTGTTTTTAAACAGATACAAAATATACTGCAGTGCTGCAGATGACACTTCTCTCATTAAATAAACACTAAAATGGAACTACATCCAGATATCCCAACACACACCCATACAGTGTACCCTAAATTCTTTACAATAAAAGGAACCTAAAATTTATTTTTGAGGTATGGACAACTCTCGTAGTCTTTGATTCCAAAATTCTTGTGCAATTACAGATGAAATCATATTTCCTAACATCACTATCCTATATTGCTGATCAAAAACAAACCGCACTATCATCGTTGGTGCATGCTTGAGTGCTGCTTTCACTATTGTCGACGTCACCTTGGTTCTCTAGACTGAAATGCAGGCTTTCGAGGTGCTGAGGCAGCATGCCAGCTGAACACACTAATGAAGCATCAATGTCATTAGTTTCCTCCAACAAGGAGTTTCTTGAAAGGAGGTTTGCAGCTCAGTTTCACTCATTCACCTTCAAGTGTCACACTCTCCATTTCAGTCAATGTGGATATCACAGGCTTCTCATAGTTTCCACAATATGGGAAAAATTCTTTCATCACTGTCCTTGGACTCATCTTTTAAAACTATTTGTTGCCCTGAGCAGTCCTTCCATTTCTGTCCTCCTTGTAGCTCCTGAGATGCCCCGTCTCAGTCTGCCCCAGGTTGGAGATCCAGAGACCGTGTTCAGTTGAAGCCCAGACCTGTGCCCTTGGGTCTCTGTGTGGCGCGGATGGGCTCAGTGATGCCCCTCCCCTCTGGACCCAGGCCCATCCCTGGGCTCCAGCCCATGCTCTGTAACATACGGTTCCCCATGTTTGTGTCGGGGATGGGTGGCGCGCTCTCCCCAACCACTCCTGAAAACAGAAGTCACAGGTTAGCAGAGTCAGGGAGGCTCAGAAGTAATGAGTAGAAGTACAAAAAAAAAAAAAAAACAACCCACTGGCATATATGATCTGCTTTTTGACACCACATGTAATCCTGTCTCCATATTATTTGAGCAATATCATAGTTCTACATGTGAATGGAAACAGTTCTACCCTTTTACAGGTAGTACTCTAAATAATACCTTTTCATTGAATCCTTTTCTTTTGCTTTAATGGCATCCGAGTATACAATTAGTGCCATTAACAGCTTACCTTGAGGGGTTTCAATTTAAATATTTGACTGACTGCATTTCAATGAGCATATATTGACATTAACATCACGGATTTAGTTGTACAGCCAAATACTATTTGGTTTTAAGCCAAATGAGAAAGGAGAGTCCAATAACCTTGAGGAGGCAATTTGTTGGATTTAAAAGGCCTAAGAGGCAAACAGAAAAAAAAATAGTCTACTTATTTGTTCCAGTGTTCAATACCAAAAATTGGATCTCCTTCATAAGGTACAGAATTATTAAACTGTTATTAGGCTTTTACTATAAAAGTAAGATGAAGTAAACTGAAAAGAGCTGGCATTTGGCCCCAAGTGTATTTCTAAAAAAAAAAAAAAAAACACAAGGAAAGTTTTAGCTTGTAATAGAACTTATTAATTTCAAAGTCCTTGTTCGTGATGCACATATTTGTTGTTCTGTCTAGCCAGTCTCAATATAAACGTCTGTGAGACTTGATGTTCTAACTAATGTAATCAGGTAATTGACTTAGCTACATTTCCAGTCGGGTTGCAAATACAACCTACGAAGGGTGCTGCACCCACGTCTGTCTCGAACACAGCAGTCATTTTGTTCCCTCTCATTCCTGGAAGTTCATGCTCCAGTGACAGTGAGGCGACTTATTCCACTGTATAATCCTCTCTTTAATTGTATGTAGTGCAGGATAAATCCACCAGTTCATTTACAGACATGATTATAGAGTCCAGGAAAGATGGGAACTGCTGTTCAAAGCCACTGCAAGTACATCTAGTTGGATTGGTTGCAAATTTGACCTGTTTACCCTTGTTGTGCACAAAAGACAATTTTTTCCCTAATGATTGATGATTGCTTTATCCACCATTAGGCTTCGCTGCACCATCCTTCCTCCTGTGTGCCCTAGTATCCAGCTGACTCGTGTCCAACATAGCTTAGAAGGAAGAGCTAATAAAGGGTTTAATGATGAAGCACTAGTACATTCTCTCAGTTTATCTAAAAATGTGGAGCAAAAGCCTAACTTCTGCTCCCTCTGCTGCGTTTGCATACATGTAAGCTCAAGACAGAAGGTAAGGAGCAAAGGAGGCTGGTGAACATACTGTGCGTAACCAAAAGTGTAAGGAAAACGAACGAGGAAATGAGAGCCAAAAATACAATAAAAGAGGCGGTTGGAGGTAAGTGCCAGATGGTGTGTTAGGTGGAGCTAGGTGTGCATCCAATACCTGAGGGGGCGGTGGAACCGAGGGGGGCTGCTTTCCTTCGCCGCTTCACATCCCCTGTGCATAGAGAGCCGAGGTGCCCACTGGTCTGTCTGCAAAACCAAGCGACACAAAACACTGCTGCGAGTACGGTTTACATCAGTATTTGTTAAAAATACACTATTTACACATGAAACACTTGTGGTCACGAGTCAGTGGCGTTTTAAGCCTCATTGTTTTCTCACCTGCTGGCTGTTTTTACAGAGCAGCTCCTCCGATGCCCTCTGTCTGTTCGAGAGTCCCAGTGCAACTAAAGACACGGACAAGTTTGAAATAAAAGCATATGTAACGACAATGAAATCTGAGGATTGTGAGAGAATCACATCTAGCTTTACTTAACATAGGCTACTGAATTTTACAGACATCAAAATGGAGATAAACTGGAATGAACTGCTGCTGCGCATAAGACAGGCCTCCTCACTGTCTAATTTTAAGACTCTTTTTAAACCCACCTCTGTTCTTTGGCTTTTCACACCACATAGGTTGTTGATTTTATGCACACAGATATTTTATCTGGGAAGTGTATTGTATTATGTTTTATTGTGTTTTTATCTTAGTATTTTATCTTCTTATTGTGTTTTTTGTTGTTTTGTTTTTTTTACTGTAAAATACTTCATAAACCTTTGTTTATTTAAATTTGGGCTTTATAAATAAAAACAAATGGAAAGAAGAGAATTTTTCACCTGTCCGGGTTCTCTCCTTGAACCTGGTGTAAACCACGGCCTGTTGAAAACAAATATGGACACTTAAGAGCAACACATTCACATTGAAACAATTAAAATGAGACAAATGAAGCATTTACATATCATCAAACGGCTGGTCTTTTCTTTAAAGAACTGTTTCCTACAACTTTACATGGATTCAAATGAGGACATAGCTGCAAAATTAAGTTTCTATGCCATTTATTAATTTAAAGTAGTAAAATAAAAATGTCTAAAACCATCACTGTCCAAACTGACTGCTACCACATTTTTTTTTTTTTTTACAAGCTATGATGACTCACTCGTGGGGGTCCTGGTTTTGTCTACCCAGTCTGTCATTGAAGCCCTGGCTTGAGCTTCCCTGCAGCCCTGCCTCAGATGCCTGTGGGTTTCCATGGAGACGGCTCAGCCTGGCCTGGAACCCTGATGGACACAGTACATTCACCATTAATTTAACACTACACCTGCTTAAATGAATAGTAATATTATATTTGTTGTTACTTTTAAGAAGAAAGGATTTCATTCCAGTACAATCAAGACGTCAACACCTAAAGTCCTGCCATGATGTGAAAGATACAACTCAACATCATGTGTTAAGACAGAGGAAAATCAGCTTTATAAATAATTCTTTAACAAAATTAACAAGTGGAGGATTTCATTCTTTATTACTTATTAATACAACACCTCAAAATCAAAATCAAAATACTAAACCCTGGTTTGATCCAACTTTGTGGAGTTTTTGCCCCCTATTGGTCATAAGTGAGACTGCAGTAACACTAAAACATTTATTAGTTGTACATTGTTTCATTGGGCTTCAACATAATTTTACTGTAATAGATTATTGCAGTTGCGTAACATAATAATTAATTTCAACATTTTTAGAAGCAGCTCTCCAACTACATCTCATTCATCATGTCTGAGTTGAGCTCAGCCTGCCACCTCACATTCTCCAGCCTACCTCTCTGTGCTCCAGGGCTCATCAGAGGGAAAGACCCAGTGAGGATGCTGTTGAAAACAGGGTCTGCCAGGTCCAGCTCCTCTGACCCCGTCTCCCTCTCCCACCAGGGCACCACCCCGGCCACCCCACATGCCCCTCCTGGCACAGAACCAGAACCTGGCTCCCCTTCGTAGAACCAATCACTCTGCTCATCATCACCTGAAAAGGAGGTGGTAAAACCTTGAGTTGATAAGCTTTTGCGCAATTTCCAGTTTATCAAGTCTCACAAGTCTGATGATAATATCTTCCACTTTGGAGGTTTTTGTGTGGTAAATAAAGTTCAGAAATGGCCATATATGTCTAAACTTACAAGACACAAAAATAAAAAAAGATCATCAACCCAATAAAGTACACAAACAACAAAGCTCACCACTGTACAGAGTTCAGTTTCACTCACCTTGTCTGCCCTCATCATTAGTATAGAGGCCTCCATCGCTACTGTTACTGACACTGCTGGTCTCACTGAAAGAAAAAAAAAAGGAACTGAAAATTAATTTCACACACAAGTCAGAAAGAACAGTAAGTTCACATTCAATATGGCCAGGATATGGTTATGATGCTGGTCTCCATATATGTAACCAGAGATTGCACATCAGAAGCATAATCACCATTTTGATAGCTTAAATTTATGTATAAACAAGGGTGAAAAATATGGCTGAAATAATTTTTTTATAGCATATGTAATGCAATGCTACTAGTATATTTCATAATAGTGTCAAATAAATACACTGGACTTCATCAAATTTGATTATGTTCCTCTTCTATATGTAAAGTACTTGCCTCTGAGAGAAAAAGTGTCCCCACTTAAGTTAAAAACAACAGACTAAAACTGCTTTCAAAATAAAAGCTTTAACCTCCTGAATGAGAACACTGTCAAAAATAAATTCTGCAACTGTCAAGTCATCATGTAACCCCAACGCCGACCAAAATGAGGGCAACTTTTTCAGGTTGTACTGGTTTTTTATATTTTATGTAGTCCTGTTATCCTCTTTACCCTGCAGCTGAATTTTAAAGAGTTCTGAAATCACATAAGATCCCACAGTAGAAACAGCACAAACAAATCTCTACATGTAAAAACTTTTCTACCATCATGGACTATCTTCTGTCATATCACCCAACCCTAGTTACAAATATTCAAAAGTCATACTTCTGGATAGGATATGAAAAGAAAAAAAGGTCAAAACACTAACCACCTGTCACTCATGTCCTCATCCGACCCCTTCTGCTCCTCCAACTCCATCTTGTCCTTGGATCCATCTGTTGGAGATGAGATGGGGTCCTCACTCTCAACCACCACCCCCTCATCAGCAGCCTCTACCCCTAACCTGTGTGTAGCCAGTTTCCTCTTCTTCACCCTGCTCTTCCCTCCGACCGGCCCTATGAGGCCACCACCACAGAGCTCCATAGCACTCCTGCCTTCAATGGCGCCCAGTCTGTGTGGCCTGCCACCTGAACGGGCTTTGGGGACAGGCGGTGGGCCTAGCATGGTTGAGGTGGGGGGTTCTGGATCAGCGGGTGGGTCTACGGCCATACGTTTGACCTTCCGTCGACGTCGAAGGCTGCGAGTTCCTTCTGCTGAGCCCAGGACGCCGAGGTCGTCAGGCCAAAGTGGTCGTTTACTCCTTCCCATGTCGGCTGTTAATGGAGTCCGCCGCTTTGGGCCAAGCTGCTCATCTGAGTCGCTGTTATCACGGGCGTGGCTGTTGGCAGCGGAGACACCTCCTGTGCTGGCACGGTAGTCCTACAACAAACACAAGATTTGGTAAATAAGTCATACAGAGAAAAAATGTTAAAACTGCAGCCATATGTACCAGCAATGGTCACATTAACTAACCCTATCAATAATAAAATTCTTGAACAGAAAGTTCCGGTCTCACACAGTGAACACAGTGGAGTACATCCATCTACCATGAAAGTGGAAATGAACGCACAAAGTTTGCTTGCATGAACGCCCATAAGATATTAGATTTATCATATTCCTTGGTAAGAAAGAAGACAACAAGTGACATGTAAGCAGCCAATCATTTAACAGCTGTGGTGTTCAGTTGCACCATGGCTAAGCTGGTGAAAAGTAATATGTGCCAATGAAACATGAGTGGTAAACAGTGTATAAGTCACTCTAAGCACATGTCAACATCACAAGGAAGGACCAGAAAATATGTTAAGTTAAAAGCTAAGCTAAGCCTGCTGGCTGAGGGAGTACGCATACCTGCAATTTGTCGTAATGTTTTCTGATGTCCTAACATGATATAAACTGATAAAGCAGCAGTAGCTATGACAAACACAACTGTAAAACCACCATGTGATGTTTTATTATGTTGGTCATTTGTCCAGGACAGCAGATGCAAATTAGCTTCTCTGCTAAATCTGGTGCATGCATTTTGTTCTTTGTAAGTACTGCCAATACACACTGTCCTGTAACTACATAAATACTAAAAAAAACAAAACAAAACAAAAGAATCACCATGTCAACCAAATACCGCTATGAGCAAATGACTAAGATGCATACAGCAGAGCAGTGAACATGCCTTATGCTGCGTTCAGTGTCATACAAAAGTGGAAAATGTCAGAAGTAGTAGATGTGGTGTCAAGTGATACAATGACATACTATTGACTGGTCTTTTGCTATTTTGATCGCCAAGATTTATTTTAGTTCAGTTCGTTTAATTTAAGTGGTTGAATGTAAAATACGGTTGCTGAATTTAATATATAGGCTGCTGATAGATTTATTCCTCTGCTGCAGCTAGAGATAATGCTTGCATTTCCCTTTGGTTTGCACTCAGTTGCACTATTCAAACAACAAGAACTTAACCCTGAAAGACCCAACCAAGTCGAAGCAATAAACCTAGCAATATGTTGAAATAATTGGGGTAAAATGCAGTTTGTCCTCTTCTCACTGTAGTCAGATATGACCCATTTGAAAACATAGCCATTTAGGAAAAAAAAACAAAACATAATTGCTGACATTTGTTTTATGGGATCTGTCCTTTTCTAATGTAGCATTCTGAGACACACTGAATGAAAAGGGTGTTATAAATAAAATGTATTATTATTATTATTGTTTTGTATTATTTGGATGTTCAGTGGCTCTATAGTTGAAAATGGAAGTACCATCATCCCCTGCAACATTGATCCAACAATACAACCCATGTAATTTGACAAATGACAGTGGTTGGAGATACTTTTCAATTTATCTTCAGTAAATAATATACTTTACCGGAAAAGTCATTTTTACTTCAGTTTTCTCTGTGTCTGATATAATTAACCTTCAACTTTAATCTGAGCTTTTAGAAATGCCTGCATGATCAGAAAATTAAAAGACGAGACAAAGTAAAATAAAGATAAAACCTAATTTTCACTGAAAAAATGCAAAATGCTGAGCATGGGATAATGACTGGTGATAAGTCAGTTAAGAAAGGTTAAAATTGAAAGAATAATCATTTGGGAACTACTGTCAGAGTTAGGTCTTTGGGGTCACAGATAAAAAAAAAACTTATCTGAAATCTTGAAGCTTTTGTAATGACAACAGCTCAGTCATGTCTCTCCAACCCCCCCTCACCTTATGTTCCTCCACACTGGACTCTGAGCCCTCACTCAGATGTCCAGTCTCCCAGGGCGGGTGTGGATTATCTGAGCGTCGTTTTCTTCCTCTCCGTTTCCGAGCCTGTCGCTTCAGCAGACAGCCCACAGCCAGTGCGTGGTCCCCCCCGTCCCCAAAACCACCCCGTGCTGCCTGCTCGGAGCTCTCCTCCAGTGCTGACACCAGGTCATGGACAAGCTCGTCCATCGTTCGGCGAAAGTGCCTGAGGTGATGAGAACAAAAAGCAGTGTTAGGTGTTGGACAACCAATGTATGCAAAAACAATTACAGATGCAGCTCTGTCATTAACAGCACGCCTTCAAAGTCTTAGACAACCAAATAACTTGCGCCATCACTCTCAAAACACTCAAACACAACGTTAACACTTCGAAATAATCAACCAACAGCAACGATTACCGTTAAGTGGTTAGCTATGATATTAACATAACTCAGATCTGGCTGATTCTATAAAACCCTAACACTTTTCGACCTATTAAGATCGAGTAAAGTTAGAGACAACAGCTGACGAGTTTGCAGCTTTATACTGACACTGATAAATATTGCAGAAATCTGACTTAAGTGCCTGCAATCTGGTCTACGCAAAATTAACATCAGCACTTCTCTGCTGTAACTGTGTCCTAGTTGTTGTTAGCATTATAAGCTAATAAAACATTATCTTGCTAGCTTGCGATCGCTAAATACAACAGACATAGATTTGCTAAAAGTACAATACTATCATTAAGTGTCGAGTTTTGCAGAGCTAAATGTGTGTATCCGAATCACTGTCGTCCGAAAATAAAGTCAAACAAAGACACCTTTTGCTATTCAGATTAGCTTTGTGTTGCCCGTTAGCAATGCTAGCTTTAGCTCGGTAGCCGGCTGTTTCACGAGAGTTGAGTGGACGTGAACAATATGTTACGTCTCGGTGATTTCAAAGACCACCTACCAGCCCGTTCCCGCTTTGCCGATGGTTTTTAGATTAGCTGCACGGAACATTAAAGCCGGAAAATACCAGATACCTTTAGCCAGAAACAACGGACAAACATTTAGACAAAACAGACACCATCCTGACACAAAAGCTAACGATCAAGTAGCTGGATCAATATGCGACAAGAGGAGGACACCGTGAAAGCAGCAAGAGGTATGCTGCTTTCAGGTGTTGTAGGAAATTTTGATACTTACACACGGGCGTGCAGAGGAAGAGCCAAGCTAATAATAACACAACTACATTAGTACTCTACCGTCATAATTATGCCATTACGACTATCAAAGTATTTCTATAGTAATAATGTCTAATATTTTGGTCATTGTTGTCACATGTTGTGCTAAATCGTGATAATCCGCCTATGTTCGATGTTAGTTTAGCCTACTAATTTACTAAGCACTTTTCAGACTAAAATGTGTAATCCACATCATATGTGTAACATAATCGTCATTAATAATAAATCGTAAGAAAATATGGAACACGAAACCATGAGCAAAACACTACTTAAATAATACCCTTCCCTAAGCTATTTGTAGTCCTACTTGAAGTCAACACAATCTGCAGACGTGCAGACATATGATTGTGTATTTATGACGAAAGACGGTTGTTCTTTTGTATATATAAAAGAATATCCATCTCCAACTCATTTGTCGGGAATTTCATTTAATAACTACACATGTGTAGTAATTGTGTAAAAATAAATCACTTGTTACTCAATAGTTCACTCAACACATGAAGGCAGCTGTCGTCATTTGCTCAGTTTGAACACTAGAGGGCGGTGTAGACTGCTACTTACAACTGTGGTAAATTCAGTGGTTACAGCTGGGTATCTGATATAACAGGTCAGCGGTTCAAACACACTAGTGACGGCCATGTCATATTAATTACAGGGGTCACTGGGCATAGAGGGGACCTGGACTTTACCCATGACAACAGGTGTTCTGGACTTCTCTGAATGTCAATGTCACATGGTCAGCAGCAATAACAGGTGGCACTGTGTGTGTATGTGTGTGTTAACTAATGAGAAATTTACACATTGATAAAACTGTCAGGCATGCATTAGGAGATGGAGCTCTATGTGCCAAGTCAATTTGTCTTTTGTCTGGTGTGTATCCAATGCCACCCTCTTAGACTGATAATCTTAACCGGTGTCCTTCCTCAAATGCCTAAGAAGTCACAGATGATGATGACCACTCCAGGACGGTCTCAGATTACTGACCAGGGGCCCAGGTAAAATTAGTAAGACGCTGTCCACTGACATATACCAGTCAGACGTTTGTGGCACTCATAGAGAGAAGACACACGTTTAGACCAGACCAGATTCATGATTCAGATGGACTTTTCCTACATAGAAAACAAGAGATAGTGGCTGGGACTCACTACATTATGGAATCATGATGTCTGTAGAGGACGATGACGACTTAGCTGAAGCTGTTGAGCACTATGTCTCTGAAACCACCTGGAGCTGGGTAAAGTTATAAAACTGTCTGCATGTGCCCTGACTTTGCGTTTAGAATTCAGTTCACAGCATGAGTGAATGTATTTAGATATATGTCTGTGTTTAAAGCAGCATTTGACACTTCTAAATGTCCATTTTGTGTAACCTAAACATTTAGATGGCCTTTTAAGCTCAGTGGGTCTGTCACTAGGTTATAGGACGACCAAGACAGTGAGACTGGGGGTACTCATGTTGATAATCCACTCTGTAAGATGATCTGTTCCAGTGAGAAGGGTGTGTTGGGTGAATAACAAATGACGCATTAAAAAAAAGCACTCAGAATAATATGTTTATGAATCAGGTGATTTTTTTTTTCTTACCACACCTTGACTTCAAATAACCCCTATCATCAAAAGGTGACTTTGGGTTATTTACTTTGAACTTAATAAAGTTGTCATAAAGTCACTGTATTGTCAATGCTATTTAACCAGTTTACAGTTGCGGAAAAAATTATTAGACCATCGAAAAATAATGTTTATATAAACATGTACTAACTCCTGTGTGTATCATGTGACTAAAACAGAGAGAAAAGAACTAAAAGCACTGTTTTTGTCAGTACAATGACATAGATATTGATGTAAGAACTGAAGTGATTTTGGTTTTTATTAAGAGAACATGGAAAATGGATAGAAATCAGCTCTGAAATTAAACTATCATGAGATATTTTTGTAGTCATTATATTGATCCAAACAAATATGCCTTAAGTTGTACCAGACATTAAAATGAACAAGAAATTTAAGAAAAAAAGGGTGGTCCAATATTTTTTTCCTGACTGTATGTTACTTTTCTGTATATTGTCAATACAAAATGGTTAAAATCATCTTGTTGTTTCTAAAGTTTTCCATTAAACTGTCACTCTCTCTCCCACATTCTCTTGTCATCTTAGTAGTTTAGAAATTAAAGGGTTTTCCTTTTACTGTGTCATATCTTATGACTCTCAGGTCATACCAGGCTTAGCCAATCAGAAACTAGGTGACAGAAAAGGATTGTGTAATGAACTGGGAAAAACATGTGTTACTGAGTAAACTAAAAAAAAAAAAAACACACAATATCTCTGGAATGCAACAACCCAGTATTTGCATGATTAAGTATATAAAATGAATACAGGTAAATATCATTAAGGTGAAGCAATCCGATGCTGGATGTTGTTGTAACTCCTGATAAACTGTTGAGCGATTTAGTGACATTACATAATCTTGGTTCTTGTAGTTTGATACTGGTGTCATTATTGACCATACAAGTCAAAAAAATTACATTGCAATCATGTGGTGCTGTGGCTGAGTTCAGCTGTTCTTAGAAACGAGTCAGATAGGAGAGGAGGTGTGTGGCTCACATATCCTCAGACCATCCAGTGATGCTGACATAAAGACTGATGTGAAGACAGGCCAGTATGGATTACAGTGGCATGGGGTCAGGACTGCAGCTAGAACCGAATATAATGAAAGGGATTACCGCTGCACTTGTACCAAGCTGTACGTTACTTTAGATTTTCCTTGAAACTCTTTGATTAAGTCAAAGTCAAAGTCAAAGTTGCTTTATTGTCATATGTATTATATACATTTCAGCATACAATATGTATGAAATTTAAGTCCTCTCGGACCCATGTCATGTTATTGTGTCAGTGGGACTTTCAGGGTTCAAATCTTTACACTGTAAGAAATTATGGTTAAAAAAAGGAAGGAAGGAAGACATACTTGATTGCAAAAGTGTTATTCAGAGTGTGATAGTTGTGCAACCTGCTTTAACCTGCTTCAACGTGACCCGCACAGAGAAGAAAATCCTCTGATATTTGATCTTTTTGTACGGTGTATATTTTTGATTTGGAAAGAGGGATGAGGTAATAATGTAGGAGAGAAGATGAAGAAACTGATATGAGAACACATCTATGGAGAAAAGCAATGGGATACATTGAATTTCACTGAGAAGAACACTATTTTGCAAAACAGTAATGACAAATTACACAATATGGTTTTATATCATAATAAATGTAATTCACCATATATTTTTCTTCCATTGTAAGTGTTAGTTCTGTTTACATTCTCAGTTAAAATTTACAAAATGCTTCAAAGTTTCCTTTTTACCTAATGGTCCTCTATTTAAACCTTTTTTAAATCATTAGAATTGTTTTAAATTAGAATATTTCTGAAATATTCTTTAGTGTTTGTATATATAATCAGTTTACATCACAAGTACCTGTCTGGTACCTTCAACTTTTACTCAGAATGAACAATCAGCCTTTAAACTCAAAAGAAATATTGATTTAACATTTACCAGAGTTATTATTAATATCAATTAATATGAAGGTTTTTGTCATGATAACATTTAGGGAATGTTTTAACCCGACTTAATAAAGTGCATGAAAATAACCAGAAAAGGGAAGTGGTACAAGATGTGTAATGTCCCAATACTTGTGTTCATATAGTCGATTGTGTTGATTTTAATACATTATTTTCACAGTTAAAGGAAAAAAAGCAGAAAATATTTCATGTAATGTACAAGCAGTAAAAGCAAAAACTGTCCATTCATAAAACTACTTAATGTTCAGGTGATGTACAGGAACTGAACCGAGCTGAACTGTTCTGTTCTAAACCACAAACCACACAAGCATCATCAACAACAGTAACTGTGACATTGTGCAGCAGCAAAAGTCCTGAGCACCGCCTCTAACTCAACAAACTACAGGTCTGTAAAATGGTTTGTGATTTATGAATGAAACACATTTTTTATATTATCTCCATGATTATTTCCTGATTTATTTTTGGAACGAATTAATCGACTTGACAACGTGAAACTGTGACAATTTAGATGAACACACGACTCTCATAAGATGATGATAATGTGCAGCTCTGACACAGCAGACTGGGATGGAAAAATGTCCAACAAAGATGTACATTCTTTCTTTTCTGGTTAAGCCATGAGGCGCTGCTTTACAATCTGGAAAAACAATTAGCCCCCCCACCCCCTCCACAGACACACACACACACACTACCAGAGTCATTCTTGTTGTAGGAAATAGCTGCACGTGAGGCAGCTGTAGTCTGAAGCCGCTCCAATACTTGGCCTGTTGCTGGGAAGTCATAAAGAGACATATTGTTGTAAAGGTTTTGGCTCTTTTTCCACTTGTAGCAAGACAATCCAGGTCAACCATCAGGACTGTTGGATAGCACAGTTTAAGCTTTACATGTATATAATGTTTATATTCAAGATTCACCCACCACATTGTAAAAAAAAATGATCTGGATTCTTCATAGTAAAATAACACCCATATAAAGGAGAGCACAGACTTATGCACTACGGACATACATGATCGATTTATTAGATAATTTATAAAAACTGTAGGAATATGTTTAATTTGGGGTATAGATGAGGGTAAATCTATGGATTACTTCATACAGATGTGGAACGAATGTTTACGGTATTGTTTGTGCAAGTGTTGTACTAGTAATAATAATAGTATTTTATTTATTTTAGTTTAATTTGAGCATGTATGTGTGTGTGGTTTGGTTTGTTGATGACAACTAATACTGATCTACAAGTAAAATGCCCCCAGAATTAAAGTAATGAAACATTACAAAGTTCGAGTCACTAATAAGGAAAAATTAAGTCGATAATGCTGATTATCTTGGAGTTCCCAAGATACAGTTTTGGGTTAAAATGTGAAATTCTGAGATTAATGAGAGACTGAGGTTGACTAAAGGACTGTTTGTGTCAGTGTAAAGTTATTATATAAATGTACATAAACCAAAATAATATACTAAAAACATCAGCTAACCAGCACTTTTGTCTTTTCTTGTAATCAATGTAATCAAGTAACTGATTTTAACTCATAAAGACCTAAACATCCACCACTGACAAAAACCATCAGCTGATCTAAAATGTTTAATAACTGCTGATCCACTAACCCTATCAATACATGTAAATAATTGGCGTAAAATGCAATTTGTCATCTTTTCATTGTCATCAGATATGACCCATTTGGACGTTCAGCATTGATTGATTTACCTGTAAAAACTATGGAATTGGATCATTTACAGTGGATTGAGACACTTGGTTCATGCTCATCTAATGATAGATTTGTCGGAAAGGTCACTTTTTCTTGAGTTTTCTCTATTTTTGATATAATAACCCTCAACTTTATTGTGAATTTTAATGAACATCTACAAGATTTGTAAGTTAAAAATAGGATTTTAATTGAAAAAACACAAAATACAGAAGATAACATACAATAAACGGTGTTAATCACTTAACGAAAGTTAAATATTGAGAAAAAAATAATACTGAAGTAACACTGGTTCTTTATGGTTTAAAATATGATTCAAATATTGCAACCCCCTCCAAAAAAAAAAATTAATAAAATAAATTAAAATAACCTGTAAATACATATAAGACACACTAACCCAGTCTGGGAGTTCACAGTACATAATGTGCCAGAACACAGTTAATATTTGGTTATACAGTCTTTAACTTGAACATAATGCAACAACTCAACCCTATTTAACCACTTCCTCTCGACTGAGTTTCACATCGGTCTCAGCCTAGTCTGCAAACATCTCATGTGGTCCAGAGCTGGGCTGTGATTGGTCGGATGGATCACCTCACAGCATCAGACTGACTGGGTGACTTTTTAACGCTGACGCAGACGCCAGCTGCTGGAAACACTTCTCACGCTGCTCTTTAAACAGACACACTGTGGCCTGATCGCTGGTGTCTACAGTTTAACACAACTTTCTATAAAAACTCTTATTTTCAATGTGTGACGTCACTCTGACTTCTGCTTACTTCAATGAAACATGTCGAACTGATAATAATATGTAGTTATATGGCATGATAAAGCACACCCGATTTTTATTTATTTATTTATTTATTTTTTTAAAGTAGTATTTCGGGTATGTAAACACTCGTGTGTTTAGTGCCACAGTGGCAGTGGGAGCTGTGGAGCTCCTCCCTGATTGGTCAGCAGGCGGGTTCTCACTGCGGATGATGTCATCCACTGACTAGGCTCTGTGAGACTCAACACACACTCCGACACACAAACGAGCATCGCCTTCACTCAGATGGTCCATTTTGGATCCTGTAAGTCAATGACAGCAGTGATAGTCTATAAACCCACTGACACGGACATCAGATCTGTTGGGGACACGCTGCCTATATAATGTCTGGTGCTGTCATTCACTGATAAGGAAACGCTACCGTGTGTTTAAAGGCTGTCATCGTATTCAGCTGTAAAGGTAGGAACCTGTGTGTGTGTGGATCTGACACCTATGAATGAGCTGCATGGGCTCTACTTCCTATATTATAACCAGAATTAAGTAGCAGTGATGGTGTTCTTTTTAGATTATATGATGATTTTACATTATATATATTTTTTTGTTTTATCCTTAAACGTGGTTGGGGGAACTTGCAGCTGATTGGTTCCTCTTAGGCACATGTATTGTCCATGTATATAAACTGGGGCTGCAGAAAACCATTGTTTTCTTAGCTAATTAATTTGATTTCATCTATAAAATGATGATCACTGTTGTACTTAAATATCCTGTTTTGCATTTAGAGGAGTTAAAAAAAAAAAAGAAAGCCTGAAAATAATCAGAGCATTTTACTTTTTCTAACTAATCTACTAATTGAATAATCATTTAAGCTATAAAGACCCAGGGTTACTTTTGTGGCAGCTCCCCAATGAATTTGTCTCTTTATTTAACCTTCTTAAATGATTTATCAACATTTATGTTAGTATCATCCTCTGTGTTTTGCATTTCATCACTGCAAAATATGCATTTTCTATATTTATTTTAAATTCTCATGAAAACTGAAAGAAAGTTCAAATGGTATTATATCAAAAGAGAGAAAATGGAAGAAAAAGTGAGTTTATCAGGAAATCGATCATTAACTGAACATAAACTAAGGGTTTCCATCCACTGTGATTGATCCAACTCCATGGGTTTTACTGGTGAATCAATGTTGTAGAAGATGACGGTGTTTCCATGTTCACTACAGAGCCTCTAAACATCCAAATGGGTCATATCTGATCAGGAGAAGATGACAAACTGTATTTTACACCAATTATTTACATGTATTGATAGGATTAATGGATTAAGAGGTTTTAAATATGTTAGATCAGGTGATGGTTTGGGGTGTTTATGGGTTAAACAGGCTTTCACTACGCTTAACTGTTTATCAATGTTTCAAATGAATAGAACGGTAGTTGGTAATTTGCTCTAATGTTAAATGAATGGTTGAAGAAACTGTTCATACTTGCAGGGGGCATTATGTGCTTGAGTGGCTCAGCCAGTTTTCAGCCCGCTTTTGGGAAATTTCATACCTGCAGCTTTCAAATCCATTAAACTAATGAGCATACCTCAGCTAAACATAATTCAATGATGTTAAAAGAAAACTGGCCCTTTCACATGCTTAGTTGAAACTGTACTGACAGATATTTTTACTGCAGTAGGACTTGTTGTTGGAGCTCAACTGTGTCTGTTATGTGACATTGTTCCTCTTTCTGTTTCTCCTGTAACACAAGAAAGTCTATTTTTGGATCACGCCGCTCTGCAGTGTTTCACACCAAATCATGTGCTTTAAAAAAAAAAAAAAGAAGAAGAAGAAGGAAAAAAAAAAGGCTGAGTTTGCATGCAGCTTTGTAACTCCACACCTCAGTGGAAAAAAAAGTGAAATTAATAATTTACCACAGTGAAGGTCATCTATAAGAGGTATTTAGAGTCAGACAGTCTGTTTGTGTCTCATGGGCTCCATCACGTCCGCTCACAGAGTACGGCTCCTGTTTTTAGTAAGAGGCCCTTTTCTTGTGGTTAAAAGTGCACAGAGAGAAAAGCGGGAGAGGGGGGTGTATTGGCATTATTCCAAATCTTGTCATCCATCGCTGCTGCAAACAGTTATGGGGCCCACTGCCAAATGAGGCAAAGTCAGACTCCCATTCCCACTCCCCCATTAATAGACAGCTGCAAACTGCTCAAATGGGAATCATCATGTTTGGATATTTGAACATGGAAACTTCAGTAAAACCTAATAAATTTTCTCTATGTTCCCTTTTATACATTGCTTAATGTAAAAACACCACATGCAAAACACAGTCAAATCTTTCTTAACACACAGGCAGTGATGAAAAAAGGCAGCCAAATGATTTCACTGATTATATGCATATTGACATTTCTTTACGTGAGAGTGAATTTGAATAGATCTGTCATTTGGTGAAGGAAAATTTGATTAACGGACATGAAGCGGAGGGGAAACTTTAACAGGATCAATAATAGAATGGAAAAGGAAATGGATCAATGAGGTTGTGACAAATGATATCCAGTAGTTGATTAGTTTTCAGGCATGTATCATACAGAACACTGAAAGGGTATATTATGTTTAGCTTAACAGGCCTTGGTCTTTAAACTTTGGCTGTAAATGGACTAAACAGGAAGGGATTTATATACAACTAAGGAATGTGGAGTATTCATGCATGATACTGTATGTGAGTATACTTAGAAAAGCTGAAATCTGATTGGCTTTTGTCATTATTACCAATTTAGGAGCTAAAGCTTTTCAGATTATGGTACAGAAGAATGAAACTGAGTAAATAGTCAGAGGTGTCCAAAGTATTCACATTCATTCCTGAGGTAGAAGTATAGATACTAAGGTTTAAAAAGGCTTCTGTACAAGTTGAAGTATCAACTGGAGTTTTTTTTATTCAAGTAAAAGTGTAAAAATGCTGGTTTCAAAACCACTTAAAGCAGAGGTGTCAAACTCATTTTAGTTCAGGGGCCACATATAACTAAATTTGGTCTGAAGTGGGTCAGACCAGTGAAATAATAACATAATAATATATAAATAATGTCAACTCGAAACTTTCGTCTATGTTTTAGAGTGAAAAAAGTAAAATTAAATAATGAAAATGTTTACATCTACAAAACATCCTTTGAAACAATGTGAATAACATGAACACAACTGTCGAAAAATAAGTGTAATTTTGATAATATTCTGCTTCAGTTTATCATTTCCACATGTTCATTATAACACAAAACATTTAGTAACAGGAAGAATATTGCTAGAATTGCATTGACTTTTCTTAAGATATTCCAGTTTCTTTATATTTGTTCAGATTATTACATTTTTTTGTGAAATTTTTATTTTGTTTTAGTGTAAATACATAAAAATATTTACATTTACAAAGAGAAAAACATTGGAGTTGTTAGTATTTATAGGTTATTATGATAGTATTTTACTGATCTGACCCACTTGAGGTTGAATTGGTCTGAATGTGGAACCAGAACTAAAATGATTTATATCTTAATATCTATTTTTACATTTCACACATTCATCCCAAGGGCCCGACTGGACCCTTTGACAGGCCAGATTTGGCCCCCGGGCCGCATGTTTGACATCTGTGACTTAAAGTGTAAAAGTAAATGTAAGTGGAACAAATACCATTAGGACAAAAGCTTAGGTGGTACCACAGGGGTCTATAGTGCACAAGCCCACCTCCTCAAAACACATTTTTCTCAAGACTATAATGACTATAATGTTATAATAAAATGTTAATGTTGAAACATTTGGGATGCACTAGGCGACCTATTTCAGCTGCATACAGTATGTGCCCTGGCTGCTACCAACCTTCTCGCTCAAATTCTCTTGAGTCTCTGCCACAGACATTTTCGTACTAGTCTACATGTCTGCTACGTCTTCGCTGGACTGAGACGTGACTTGTGTCGTGTGCAGATGCGATGGATTTTGTACAAACCGATAGGGTGTCAGAATGGTTTACGTTAATATTTCTCATCCAATCACAGTCAAATTCATTCTATCCGGTTGGTGCGATTTATCTTTTATAGTTATTTTTTTTTTTATTTGAACGATGATGAGTCACAACGAAAGCAAGCCCAAAAGAAACAGGAGTAAAAGGACTATTTGTAAAATGTGAGGAGTAGAAGTAAAAAGTCAGCTGAAAAATAATTACTTCAGTATAGATAACTATAATTTCTATTTAAGTAATGTAATGAAATATTTGTACGTTGCTACTTGATGCCTCTGTAAATAGAAACGGAAAATAAACATGAATATGCAGTGAGCATTCAGTCATTTGCTTTGACTCAGGTGCTTTATATGTAGAGTCTTGTGTAACTTGTTTTTTAAAATATCTGGTTCACTATGACCTGAATATTTGACTTGTGATATTTTAGGTCAACTGAAAAAATAAACCTAAATAAATTACATCAGCGTTTTGATCTCCAGTGTCTGGGATTGGATAGGGTTTCCAGAATGATGTAGCGGAGGAGCACGAGGTGGGAAGGTCAAAGCGGTTCAACAGGTTCAGAACCCTGTGTAGGCCACCGATCAACCCGTAAAAACACTAAACAGGAACCAGTCCTTTGTGTTTACCACTCAGCTATAGTGGCAGTGGAGTTCAGAGTCAGACTAACGGCTCCCTTTTCTTATAATGAAGGTGAACAAGTCACATGTGCTCATTGATCAAAGGCAGATGCCGGCTCATAAACACCTCTTCCTTTGAAAGTTGAATGAGTCTGGGACGTGGCTATTTTCAGTACTGGACTGCTAACACATGGTTTAATCAGATTTAATCAGAAGAATGAAAGTCTGGGCTGACATGAATGTATAAAATAACAAAGTGAGCAGATGATTCTTCTTTTTGAGGCTGGGAAACAAAGAAAACGGGGAATATTAAGGACAGAAAACACCATAAACATACACTAAAGAAAAACACTGAATCGACTTAATAATTCTTCTTCAATAGATCACACATTAAAAAAATAGGTGAGTGAACCAAATTAAATTAAAAACATTTTTAAAAATTAATGCATTTAATGTAATTTCATTTGGTTCCCTCAACTATTCTAAAATTTTTTCAGTGTATAGACACCTGTTTGTGCGGATGTTATTGCTCAGGATCTTTGTTTTAATAATTAACATTTGTTTTTGTTCTATTCGATCCACTAGACCCGTCAGACCATGAACTACGTGGGTCAGTTGGCAGGCCAGGTGTTTGTCCAGGTCAAAGAACTGTACCGAGGCCTCAATCCCGCCACCCTTTCTGGCTGCATTGACGTCATTGTAGTGAGACAGCCCGATGGCTCCCTGCAGTGTTCGCCTTTCCATGTTCGCTTCGGAAAAATGGGCGTCCTGCGGTCCAGAGAGAAAGTGGTAAAAGGACAATTAAGATTCATCCTCCACATTTGTTCATTGTTATATCCATGTGTTATATTCCTCAATATTTTAACCTCCCTTTGGCCTCCTTCACTCCTCCAGGTGGACATGGAGATCAACGGAGAAGCAGTGGATCTACATATGAAGTTGGGAGACAATGGAGAGGCGTTCTTCGTGCAAGAAACCGAAAATGATCAGGTAGGAAAAACAGGACTTTAGGGAGAAAGCCTAAAAAGAGAGCACATACATTTCTTCTGATAAACAAGTGTGTTGGGCAAAGTGGTACTTAGAAAAGACTAACTTTATTGATTCACAAGGGACGTTACTTAGCTCAGTTGCATACAAAAGCATTCTTGGAAAAATACTAGCAAAAAAAAGAGGAGAGTAAGTGTGAAGAGGTAAAAGTAAGACATATAAATAGAATACAAGATAAAATACAAGATTTGTGTATGTACAAATCCACAGGAAATGGACGTAAAATAGACACTATGAAGCAGAGGAAAAGAAGCCGTAAAAGTCCCAATCTGACCCAATCTGATCTCAGACCAGTGAAATAATAGAATAATAACTTATAAATAATGATAACTTCAAATATTTCTCTTTGTTTTTTTTAAAAGTACAATTACAGTATGAACATGTTTATAATTACAAGCTATCCTTTCACAAAAAATGTGAATAATCTGAACATTATTATGCCTCAATTTGTCACATACACGTGACATTACAACTGACAGATCACAGTGGATCTACAAAGATACAAAACAATAACTAACAGGTATAACATTATTAAAATCGCCCTTATTTTTCTTGAGAAATTTCCGTTTTTTTATAAGTTGTTTGCATTTTGTTGTTGTTGTGAATGGCTAGTTTGTATACATTTCCATAATTAATTTTATTTTTGCAATTTTCCAATTTTCCAATTTGGATTTGTCATTATTTATAGATTTGTATGCTATTATTTACTAGTTACTGGAGATCAAATTGGGCTGGATATGGCTCCTGAACACCCTTGACTGTTAAGATCTTCATGGTATTTTTTGCAGTGTTTTTGCAGATTCATTCGACTCATTTGACACCTCTGGTCTAGACCGACATGTTTGGGCATATCTAAAAGGTGCACAGTCAGAATCGAATGAAAACACAATTCAAATGAAAACACACATCCTTCTCCAACTCTTCTGGCTTCCTGGAGCACAGGCACACCCATGTTTACAAGTGAGAAGCCTGATGCAGACGATCTTCTGTCTCTCATCTACGTAGTCCTCGTAGTTTGAACAAGGTCATGCTCTGTGCAGAGTTGGCACCGCAGGCAGGAATTTCTCTTTTTTCCTTTTGGCTGAACAGCATTCCTCTGTTCATCAGGGGAGCAGACCTTGAATGCAACGTTTACTAACTCACGCTGTCTGACCTATATTAAAGTTTTGGCTTCATGCTTGAGTTGAATCCAGGTTTCCGGTCGAAGAAATATATCTAATTGAAGCAGTGCTTATGTATTAAGTTGAATATGTAAAATTATAATTTACTTTTTCTGTTAAACACAACACATTTTAAACCCTTGAGAGTTATTTAAAGCTTGAAATTCATGGAAACTCTGGGAAGAAAAAAGAAAAAAAAAAAAAAACTCCAGTTTCCGCAGTTCTTGGAAAACTGACTGTTGCAACATCCAGTGTTTTCATTTGCTTTTCCAAGAGGTTTTGAGTTACAAGTTTGAATAATGCAGACTAGGTCCAATGCTATTGTATGCACGTGGGGACATAAACTGAAAAAAATAAACAAACCCTGAACTACTGAGGCAGGGGGCCGGCAACAAAAGGGGAAGTGATGATTTATGCTCCCTATAGACTGGTGTCAGATTCCCATTCCTGTAGGAGGAGGAGGAGGAGGAGGAGGAGGAGGAAGGGGAGGTTTGTGTCTCTGAATGCTTTTCTTGGCACAGAGGCACAAAACGTGAGGCTGTAATGTCAGACCACAAATCATATGGTCATAGCTCAGATTTTCCTATCTCCACATACACACATGAATATACTGTGTTTGTCACTGGAGACGTTTCCTAGAAGGAGGGATTGTGGAACTGCCTCAGTTTCACAGAAGTGGGGAATAGTTTAGGTTTTGGATTGCCTGTTCTGTTTTGCAGGCCAACTTCTTTGTACAGCAGAAGGAGTTTTTGGAAAAAGTATAGGAGTAATTCTTCACATTTGTCCCACATTGTGCAAAACACTAACACAGGCAGGTTTCAGTGAACATTATTCTAAAATTCAACACCTTTTTTTGACTTAAGATGAGTTTTACATGTGTAATTTTTTATTTTTTTGCCAAAGAAACATGCACTTTCATCATTGTTGATCACTAATTTGCTTCATACTGGGAATACTGGGCAACTATGTCACACCCTATAGGTTTATCTGGTTTCACAAATCAGTGATTGTGTTTTATGGAAAAGGTCACTCCCTACTTGTACATAGTTTTTTTTCTCTTTTATTCAGTTTATCTGACAAAAAACAAAAATATTATTCTGGCATTTAGAGCAGACAACAGATGCATCGTAAATGCATATAATGTCTGATACTGAATCTCAAAGAAAAAGAAAAGAAACACACACTTTTTGGGGGAAGATATGTGCCAGATAATCTATAGTTGCGGGAATAAAAAAATAACATTAATATTAATATTATTGTAATATAAGAAATTAACTTTTAAAACTTTTTAAACTAGAAAAACACCCAGAGAGCACAAACCTCTGCCAAGCAGCACAGTAAAGGTCACACATTTAAAGTCACTGTATGAGAAAACAGGAGTTCCACTGCCATCTGGTGGACATTGTTAGTACTACAACAGTGTCAATAATAACTAATAGAGAATCCTTTAAAAAATTCCTGGATGCAGACTGTGATCCGGATCACCTCCAAAATTTAATCAGTGCAGTGGTGAACATTTCCTGAAAATTTTATTAAAGTCCGTTCATAACTTTTTGAGTTATCTTGCTAACTAACAAACTAACAAACAAATCCTGGCAAAAACATAACCTCCTTGGCGGAGGTAATTAACTAATACTTTTAAATCTAAACTGAAGTATCTTAGTAAGAACCAAATAATTTGCAACAAAAAGGATGTGAGTTTTAAGTGTGAGAATTGTGCACAGCTGATACTCAAAGACAGAAAACAAACACCTTTCTTCAGAGCGTGTATTCACTGTTTCACTTTTGTTTCTCATCTAAACAGGAAGTGGTTCCCTCCTACCTGGCGACATCTCCGATAATGTCAGATGGGGCTTTTCTGATGAGCTCCTCCCTGCTGGGAAAGAGCAACGGGACACCTGTACAGACCCTGGGCTCCACGGGGACCGCTGGAGAGACAAGCAATGGGTTGATGAAGAAGAGGAGGAAGAGGAGGAGGAAGACTCGGGCAGACAGCATGAGAAGGGAGGAGAACGGGGATTACTCTGAGGACGAAGACATGTTCACTATAGACATCAGCTCAGATGAAGGGACGGAGATGGAGAGCAACAGGTGAAAATGAGTAGAATGAAGACAGATGACAGGAAGTGAAAAGAGACAAAATATGTTATATAAAAATCTGAAAAAAATAAAGCTGGGTGATGTAGACAGAAAATGTTTGCCCAGTTTTGCCAATGATACTATATATTATCTCTACATCTTTAAATTTTTATGCACATTTTTTAATTGCAAGCCAAAGACAAAAATGACAAACACAGTATACATACATAATTATATACATTTCCCATAATCAGATTAATGCTATTATCTGATAAAACTAGTCAGATTAAACTGGTTAAATGATCACATGAATACTCTGAGCTGGGGTTTTGTGTACATTTGAACAGAATCACTGATATACAACAAGTCACAAAAGCTTATAGAGGATATCCAATGCATACCCAAGCCCTTTTTGAAAAGTAATGATGAACACGTGAGATGTAAGAGCGACGGGGAAAAAAGTCATACACGTGATAGAGAAAGGGAAGGGAAGTGAAAGATAAACAGTAGAAGCCATAAGTGAAATCTTTTGCAGTGGAGCTGGAGACTGTCAGGCGCTGAAAACAGACCCCCCCCCTCCTCCACACACACACACACACACACTGATAAGAACCTGAGGATCATATGGAGACCATATGCACTCTCACTTCACTTCACTAGAAAAGAAAGAAGAGCTTAAAAAAGTCTGCGCCGTGCATGTTTACTTCTGTTTATGTGTGTGTGAACCGTATGCAGTGTTGAATCTGATCCAAAACAATGTGCAGTATGTAGGTTAGGCATGCAGCTGTACAGATACCAGAGGAGCCGTGTCCATGCTGCCATGAATGAAGAGAGCAGCAGTTGCAAATAAGGGCTCAATGACAGATTTATTATCATCATTGCACGTGTATGAGGGTTTAAAGACATGGAGATTCTGGCTCTGGTGCCTCACTGTACACTACTGTATAACACCAGATGGTTTTTCATTTATATGAGCCCGCAGTGAGTACTCTACACACTGCCATCATTAAATAAGGCGATGCAAAAGCAAAGTGTTAACCCTTTATCGGGCAAGTGACTATTTTTGGTAATCTCCGCAAACATTAAAGAAGTGATATTTTGCTTTTTTTAAATGGAATTATACATTTTCAATCATTTCCTTGTGGTCTACATAAACTGTAAATGCTCTTCTTGGGTCTGAATTCTTCATTAGTTACACTATTTCCGAGCAATGACACCAGAAAGGTCTGAGCGCTGGCCCTTTAAATGCAAATCAGCCGCTTCATGCCCCACCCCCTCCAGGTTGTTAATACAACCAGCCATACATTCATTAAATATTTTAGGTAATCAACTCAAAGTTTGGACTTTTTTTTTTTTAGTTTTTACTACAACTGCTGCTGCTGATAAACAATGTTGCCGTACTCGAAGAAATGTTTATCAGAAGTCTTGACCTTATAAGTGCAAATATTGTGATGTAACTAGTTATAAAACATAACAAATTAAGTAGGAATTAAAGCAGCTTGTAGAAAATGTCAAAAATGAATATAAAGATATGCACCTGGAGGGTTCAAATTCAAAATTAGGACCCAAATACACAAATAAATGCACCAAAGACTAAAAAACAAAGGGCGTTTATCCAAATATAGCCCCTTTAAATATGGGGCCAATCCCATTCCTTAGTGAGGTCAAGAAGCGTGTTAGTTTTATAACACTATACAGTGATTTGGACAGATTTTATAGACATTTTGAAGCTGTAAATATGTAATATGAGTGATTTTTTTTTTAAATTTTTTTTTTAGGATGTTTATGACCTTATAACAGTTGTTTTATTGCATGTGTGTACTTTTTTGCAAGTGTTGTTCAGGTGTTTTATGGCAAAAGGAGGGAGAATATCCTGAATTTCAGGGTATTTCAGTGATTGCCCTATAAAGAGTTAACAAGCTTTACCCTGACCAGTTTTTGCAATGGTTAATAATGAAG
>JAPSES010000098.1:9261968-9280393 GCA_029822895.1 Maxillicosta whitleyi | reverse complement strand
AAGAAATACATTAAGATTTGATTGCACAGAAATATAAAATTACAAAAGTACAAGATAAACTGATTATACATAAATGAACAAATCATTAAAGTATTCGCAAAATATAGAAACATGCTGCAAATGCATATACTGGACTGTAAAGCAGGGGTGTCAAACTCATTTTACTTCAAACCATTAAAATAATAACAGCAAAAAAAGTACAATTATATATATGCATGACAACTTACAGATCACAGTGAATCGAACAATACACAAAACAACAGTTTAGTAACATGCAGAATGTAGTTAAAATTATACTTTTTACATTTCACGTTATTTATATTATGTTCATGTCATTCACGTTTTTGTGAAAGGATAGTTTGTTTTTTCATAGAAATGTACTTCTTTTGCAATAAAACAAACAACAATTTTCTAGTTGTCATTATTTCTACGTTATTGTGATAGTATTTTACTAATCTGACCCATTTGAGATTATTATAGTCTGTCTGAAGCCCCTGATCTAAAATGATTCTTAATAACTTCAGTGTAATTTTTGCATTTTGCAAATTCATCCCTCAGTTCGGACCGGACCCTTAGACGGGCCCATTTAAGCCCACAGACTGTATGTTTAACGCTTGTGCTTTAGAGGAATTTTATTTGTCTAAAACACTCCTGATGTAGAGATAAGTCCTCCTTTAAATACCCACATCAGCTCATCAGTAGTTTTGTAAAATGCTTAAACATTTCCACTTCTGTTGCATCTTTTTATATTTGTATCTGTATTGTATAGTTTATTTTTTGTTTTTCAGTATGTGCTGGTGTTGTCAAAATGAGGATGTTCTTAATTTGGTTGTGTTTTGTCTATTTACGTAATTCCCTAAGCTGAAATCTGTTGGTGGTGTTAAGATTACAAAAAAAAAAAAACAAAACAAAAAAAACACACACATTTGGAAAGCCTCTAAACATACTGGCAGTTATTCACAGCCTCATGCTGCTGCTGGTATTTTGAGGATACATTTTATGTGCAACACAAACCAGCCATTGCATTAAGACAATCTATAGTTCAGAGGCTAAATATACTCAACAATCAAGTTTACAGCTCGTGTTGTACAAAGAAAACATTAAGTAGTGTACATGTGTTTTTCCCGCAGACAAAAGGAGCCGCCATCTTGGCCCTGATGGGATTTACCTGGATGATATTACAGAGCTGAAGCCTGAAGTAGCAGCTCTGTATTTTCCAAAGAGGTATTTAATCGTACCTGCACATGTATGTTCTCTTTTGCATGACTAAGTCCAGGAGTTATTATTATTATTATTATTACTATTATTATTATTATTATCCTACCTCCCACAAAAAGGGAGGCAAGGGGTGGTGTTTGTTTGTCTGTCTGTCTGTCTGTTTGTTTAACCCTTACAAACTGTTCATTTCTTAAACCTTTGTGATGAAAAAAAACCCCACACTCTCGACTGTAGTTTTTGTTTCGTTTACTGGATCAACATGACACAGACAAGACAGACGTTTCGGGCCAGAGAGCCTTCTTCAGCGTCTTACGCGTAAGAAGAAGATCCAGTAAATGAAAAAAAAACTACAGTCGAGAGTGCGGTTTTTTTCATCACACATGTATTGTCTCAATTGTCCGCACCCGAAGATTTTTTTAGAAACCTGTTGGAGTTGAGCACACTTCCTGAAAAAAACATTTCTTAAACCTTCACAGTTTGGCTCATGTCAAATTTAACCCATTTAGAATGTCTAAATAGACTATCCCATATTAATAAATATATGTAATATATAAATATAATGTTTCAGAGCAGGAAGAGCATACTATCACACAGTATCATGTCCTGTTTTACATAATACATAAAAACATAAAAACCATCATGATTTATATATAAAATTGACCTGAAAAAGCCTCAGTGTCCAATAAATATAACACCTGTACAAAAGTATAACATTTAAAATATTTTTATTTTTATGTATTTTGAAAAATTCATCAAATTTGAGGATTTTTTTTACTAGTGTTGAATGTCAAAACAGGTCAAATTTGACTTTTGAGTAGTTTGTAAGGGTTAATTGTCAACACTTTAGCAGCAAAACTATTGTTTGAATTCATACTAAATTGAGGTTATAAATTACCAGTGACCAGTAATAGACATTATTACATTTTGGGAAAAATAGGTCAAAGTTCAAATTTTTATACATTTTTAAAAATCTTTTTTCCCCTATTTACTTATAATGGAAATTTCACATGTCTATGAAAACATCAATTTTGTTTCAATTTACTTCAAACTTAGAGACGCAGCTGATATGCTGACATCACCACACGCATAGACATGATGACATCAGCTTGGTCGATGTCTAAATAAGCTACAGTACATGTAAGGGGCGGGGTTTGTTGTGTCTGGCACCACTTGTTGGTATTAAACATGCTTCTTCTCTTGTGTAGCGATGGCGGTGCAGCGATGAGGATAGACTCTGGCCTCCACAGCACCAGTCTGTCCCCACAGTCCATCAGCTCGGGAGGAGACAGTGGGGTGGACACTTACTGCGACCACATGGCTGACCTGCCCTCTATCGCCATCTCTCTTTGTGGAGGACTCACTGATAACAGGGAAATCACTAAAGGTAAGTTTCTTATCATTAAGGCTCATTCCACATTTGTTAAACGGCTAATTTCTCCAAAAGTGAAGGAGACTCATTGTAGCTGCTCCTTATCTTTTTTCTTCGGCTGGATGAGAAAACCACGCTCCAACTGATTGGTGATGAATATTTGGTTTACCACCATGAAAAACTGAAATAATATAAACCATAATATCAAAATGTTGGCATTATTTAACACAATATTTCACAGAAATGACACATAAATGCGTATAAATAATAATTTTGATACCATACCGTGTGCGCCCTCCAACCAAAAATAAGGAGCAACTCTGTGGGTTTGCCCAGAATTTCCAAAAAAAAAAAAAAAACTGATATTAAACTGAAGCTATATGATATCACATGACTGATTGAAGCATCACATGACCGGCCCAACAGGTACCGTTCTCCACCAGAAGGGGTCATTCATTCTAGAACAAACAAAACACATACAGATAAAATATCAAACCAAATACACATCTCAGTGACCGCTACACTTCTTTTAAAATAATTATTCATATCTATCCTGTGGGACAGTTTCTTGAAAGAAGGTTTAAATTTGATGATGACCCATGTGCTTTTTGTAACAGTGAGACTGAAACTATTTTACATCGATTTTTTGACTGTTGTCATTCAAAGGAATTTTGGAAAAATATACATGACTGGAATAATTTAAAGCTTTATATTCCTCTATTTTAATATTTTGTTATACATGGACAATTTGGACTCTTCTTCATCCAATGTTATAAATATTATAAAACTTATGGTCAAATGTCATATTGATTATTGTAAAAGGAAAGGAAGTACACCCCCATTCCCTTGTTTCATCAATGAATTCAAAATGTAATGAATGAAATGAAAACACAAAAAAAAACCTGCAAGGATCACCAACCACCAGATTTCATAACATTTGTTAATTTAATATATACACTCCAAATGAACTATTTGTTTTTTCTTTATTTTTATTTATTTATTGAAATTTTGAAGTGTACTGATATTTTCACTGTCCTCTAACGCCCATAGCGTTTGTTATAATTTTTGTAATTGGAAATGAATGGATAAATAAGAATAAAAAAGAAAGTTTATTATTCTAGCAATGGAGCAACACAAAGCCATTAACTGTAGTGTAACTGTGAAAAACTACAAATGTGTGTGTGTGTGCGTGTTCTTACAGAGCAGTTCCATGAGAAGATAATCTCCTACCAGCAGTTTGCAGAGAACCCTTCTCTCATCGACGACCCTAATTTAGTTGTGAAAATTGGCTTCAAGTAAGTCATTCGCAACAAAAGAAAATGCTTGAATGTAAAATGAATGAATGAATTGTTTGTGCATTAATCATTTTACTTAGTACAATAATTATAATAAACATAACAACAAAAAAATTAATATACTAAGAGTAAAATATAACACATCTGTCAGCTCTTTGCCATTTAACTACTTCATCATATAATAAAAATGTACATACATACAAAACATACAAATACACAATGTGAAAATACTATTGTAAAAAAGTTTGTTATTCAAAACCTTACTTGTAATAATGAGTAAAACCTACATAAATAATGTAAAGTAATCACTGTACAATAAATATGTACGTATGTGTGTAGTTTAATGTACATTACTGATGCATTCATGTGTATATTGCATTTTAATGGAGATGCTTAAGTTTGAGTAACTTTACATAATGTTAATCTACACAAAAATACATCATGTTCTATCAAACTATCTTATATTTGTGGTGTTATTGTCCTGTGACGACCACATATGCCTACAAAGTCAGCTTTTTATGAGCTTACTAGAAAAACAGGCCTATTTTCAGCTCAGTGACGAAACATATTCCAGTAAATCCAAGAGGGATTTTTAAAAAGTTTAATTAGCTTAAGAAGGATGATAATTCTCTAAATCCACAGAGGAACACTTAATCCTCCAGTTTATCACAGAGATTAAAATTCAGCACATTTGGACATTGGAGAGGAAGGGGATGAAGCTGTCAGACAAAAGTAATGGAGTAAAAAGTGCAGTATTTTTCATTCAGGTGTAACATAACATAGTATTAAAAGAAAAATACTCAAGTTAAGTACCTCTAGTTTGTACTTAATCGCATAACATGAATAGAAGCACTTTTAATCCTTTGTAATTTGGATTATAATACTTTGCTTTTGTGAATTTGCTGTTGACGTATTCTGTTTTCTCCCACAGGTACTATAATTGGAGCACTGCGGCTCCACTTATGCTGGCTATGCAAGCGTTCCAGAAACCGCTGCCAAAGGTGAGAAATCGATACACATACAGCACAAGCCCCCCCCTCTCCAAAGACAGCACAGATAGTATGAAATAGAGACATAGTGAGACTGTAGGCAGGTTGTATCCCATGAATACCACTCCTACTCCCTCTATTGACTGAAACCAGTACTGCATCCTGTATGCGTCTGAACATTAACCCTATTACCCAGTGGGTTTCAAACTGAGGGTCGGGACCCCACCCCGGGAAAATTGAGAGTTCGACAATATCGGTATATTGGATATCGGCAAAAAAGCCAATATCGGACATCCCTAATTCAGACCCAAGCAGAGCATTTACAGTTTATGTAGAATGAACATGTATAATTCTATTTGAAAAAGAAAAATATCACTCCTTTAAGTATTTACACCCTCAGGCAGAATTGATATTTTCTGAGAAACATCCACTGGTTTTTGTCGTTCTGTGCACTTCTGTTAAACTCTGTCTTCTCCTCTGTTCTCCCTCCCTCTTTTTTTACTACTCCTTACCATTCTACTCATCTCTCTGTTCATTCATTAGTACCATTGTCTCAGTTACATACAAACAGCCTTAGAGTTCCTCCTGTGTTGTCTGACTGGTGTGCTCGGCTACAGCTCTGTACGTCAGCGACAACCCCCTTATAATATACGTTTTTATTTTAAATTTTTCCCTCCTTTCTCAAGCATTAAAGTCTTCAACTCCCAAATGGCACCCACTCACATGTGTTTTCATTCTACACTGTATGTCACTTTCTTTTGTTTTTATTTTTTAACCATTCGACTGCAGGCTCATTATTATTTCTACGTTCTTGTCTGTTGTTTTACAATCTGGTTTGACTTCAGTTTTTTAAGTGTGTTTTATGGTGTTGTGTTGTGGTTGTTTGGGTTTGGTGTGCTTCGCTCCAGGCTGCGGTGGAAAACATCATGAAGGAGAAGATGCCCAAGAAAGGAGGGAGGTGGTGGTTTTCATGGCGGGGTAGAAACAGCAACGTGAAATCGGTAATTTTGGTTAAATTTGATTTTTTTTAACCTCCTGAGACTCAGTAAGTAAAAGTTTTGGGATTTTACATTAAATAATTGCCATGTTTGGAAACCATATAATGCAATAATTTTTCTGATAATTCTTTTATTATTGTTTATTTGGTGAAATGTCCTTTTCAGACAAGGATTTTTCTTTTTTTTTTTAATAAAGCTGTGAAACTCTTGTCCACTATAAAGGAAAAAAAAGCATCACTGGGTCTCAGGGGGATATATTTTTTTTGTTGGGGTGGTGTGATCATGTAAATTACAAACAAGCCACTGCTGCTACGGTAGGAAATGAAAATCCAGATGTTTCTATTCTTGTAGGACGGTGATCCTGGGGCCTGTGGTTCTGTCCAACAGACCGGTGCAATGACAAGCAGGTGAGTAAAATAAAAACATTAATTCAGGATTAAACCTTTTATTTATTATTTTCAACCTATAAACCACTTCCACTCTGTGTAACACCAGATGTAAAGAAGAATCATCCTCTAGTGATGAAGAACACAAGATGGCCCAGCAGAGCTCTTCAGCCGTCCAATCAGAGCCAGGGCTCACATCTGGAGGCGTGTCTTATAAGAAGGCGCTCCGACTCACGTCAGAGCAGCTGGTGAGGAATTTAACCGTAACACAGTATTGAAGAATACAGCATCATGAGTAAAAGTTAAACAAGTAAAAGCTCCCATTTTACATTAATTTAGCAAAAAAAAAATATGAATTCACCAGGATTTCATTAAAATTATTGTAAAAATGTTACGGTTTTCATCATAAACTCAGACAGAACCTTTATGAATTTGTTTAGAAAGTTGTTCTTTTGCATTTGAGAAGTTTTGTTAAACAATTTACATAGATTTAACATTTCCAGAGCTCAGATAGCAGCGTCACAGATGGACAACAAAAATAAATATCAAATTAAATGTTTTTTATTTCAGTTATCAATATCATATACTTTTTTATATTTTTTTTTACAATATTTGCAACATACAAATAATATTTACATTAGTACAGTACATATTCAAATGTATTTCGCATAGATATGCATTTATTCATTTTAAACATTGTGTGTTAAAATGTGAAAATGACAAACAATAATATTCTTAATATCAATAGAATAGAATAGAATGCTTTTATTGTCATTGTGTGATACAACGAAATATATTTGTAATAAATTTAGTTTATTTATGAGAGTTTCCAAAATGAACCCAGAATGATGACTGAAAACTTTGTCACTTTCCAAACATTCACACTCATTTTTCCATAAATATTTTCTCATTTCAAAATAAATTTTAATTACCTACCTAAAAATATAAGTTTGATGTAGATCATTGTAATAAACTTTTTTTTTGACCAGATGTTAACCTTCCTTTCACTTTGCTCTGAAGAAAAGGTGTTACTTAAACATTTAGATTACATTTAACATAGATATTTAATTTCTGACGTCACACAAATTCATTTATTTTTTGTCATTTTTCACTGTTTATGAAGGTTATTTTTTGTTGATAAATCTGGCTCTATAGTGATAATAATGTGATGTTATGTGTTTGTATCCACAGCTGTCCCTCCAGTTGCAGGACGGTCCCAATGACGTTGTGTTCAGTGTGACCACTCAGTACCAGGGAACCTGTCGCTGTCAGGGAACCATCTATCTCTGGAACTGGGACGACAAAATCATTATCTCAGACATCGATGGAACCATAACCAGGTGTGTGATTATATCCCTGTGAATATTTACTTCACCCACTAAATCCTAAAATGGCAGTGTCATTTGTAACCAGTGCATTTCTCTGGCATGAATAGGTTTTTAATGTCTGAAAAGGTTCAGTGTGATTAAATAATCTTTTGAACCTTCAGCTGCTTCATTTATCATCTCCACTCACTGCTGATTATGAAGCAAATTTCAATTTTCAGCCCAAGATTAAATATGCTGCGTTCTCCATGCCAAGTGTGAACCTTTTTTACAGAGTCATAAAAATCATAAAGTGAACAAGTGCTGAACCGGTTCCAATTAACCCAACGTTAACCTTCTCAACAAAGAAAAGAGCCTTGATCCACTCGAGTCTTAGTTGATGTGCTGTTCATACTCATGTTTCAATATGATTTGTGAATGTTTGATTTAAGGTCTGACACGTTGGGTCATATTCTGCCGACACTGGGGAAAGACTGGACCCATCAGGGCATCGCACACCTCTACCACAAAGTCAGCCAGTAAGTATGAATTTATTATCAAACTGTCAAATGTGATGCTTTAAATGTGTAAAAATTCTCAACGTCTTGTATTTCAAACACAAATTATTGCCGCACTTATAACATTAGACAATAAAAGAGATCTGTAATTATTATCAATGTCAAATATGAATGTAGGTCATGTTGGTTCTCTTCAGAAATGGCTATAAGTTCCTGTACTGTTCTGCCCGGGCTATCGGCATGGCTGACATGACCAGGGGTTACCTCCACTGGGTCAACGAGAGAGGAACCATGCTCCCTATGGGCCCGGTTCTCCTGAGCCCCAGTAGCCTCTTCTCAGCCCTGCACAGGTCTGTCAAACACACACATCTAAAGATAAGATAAGATAAGATAAGATAAGATAAGATAAGATAAGATAAGATAAGATAAGATAAGATGAGATGAGATGAGATGAGATAAAATAAGCTAAAATAAAATGAGATGAGATTAGATTAGATTAGATTAGATAAAATAAGATAAGATAAGATGAGATGAGATAAAATAAGATGAGATGAGGTTAGATTAGATAAAATAAAATAAGCTAAGATAAGATGAGATGAGATAAAATAAGATAAGATGAGATAAAATAAGATAAGATGAGATGAGATAAAATAAGATGAGATAAAATAAGATGAGATAAGATGAGGTGAGATAAGATGAGATGAGATGAGATGAGATGAGATGAGATGAGATAAGATAAGATAAGATAAAATGAGATGAGATAAAATAAGATGAGATGAGATGAGGTTAGATTAGATAAAATAAAATAAGCTAAGATAAGATGAGATGAGATAAAATAAGATAAGATAAGATGAGATACGATGAGATGAGATAAGATAAGATAAAATAAGATTAGATTAGATTAGATAAAATAAGATAAGATAAATTGAGATGAGATAAAATAAGGTGAGATAAGATGAGATTAGATTAGATAAAATAAGATAAAATAAGATGAGCTAAGATGAGCTAAGATAAGATGAGACAAAATAAAATAAGATGAGATAAAATACGACAAGATAAGATAACCACGGGGAAATTTACAGCAGCACTTTCACAACACTGTGAAATATGATGCAGGATGTATTGCATCAGATTGTGAGATGTGTTTTAGTTACTGTTGTGTTTGTGTGACAGGGAGGTGATTGAGAAGAAACCAGAAAAGTTCAAGGTGGAGTGTCTCACAGATATCAAGAACCTCTTCTACCCAAACACACAGCCTTTCTATGCAGCGTTTGGCAACAGACCAACGGTACACACACACACACACACACACACACACACACACACACGCATCGGATACATATATAAATAGTTCAGTTAGTGTATTATATATTTTTTACCTACTTAAACATCATACCTTTTCTTCTTATTTCCAGGATGTGTTCTCGTATAAAGAAGTCGGAGTCCCACTGAACAGGATTTTTACTGTAAACCCTAAAGGTGAACTAGTGCAGGAACACGCCAAGACCAACATCTCATCGTAAGTTCTGTTTGGGTTATACACTGCCCAGCCAAAAAAAAAAAAATCATTTTGGTGTGTATTTGTGTATTTTCCGACAAAACACATTCACATCTGTGTTGATATTTCTCCCGTCCTTAGCTACGTACGTCTGGGTGAGGTGGTGGACCACGTGTTCCCTCTGAAGATGCGAGCGTCCACCTCAGACTTCCCCTGCTCCGACACCTTCAGCCACTTCACCTACTGGAGGGAGCAGCTGCCCCGGATGGAGCACCCAGGACCTACCCCCCCACAGACCCCCAGCCCCAGCTGACTACCTGCGGCCCGCTACTCAACTCCTGGCAGCCAGAGAAACAACGGACTGGGCGCTTGAGATGTAGCAGTAGTTTGGATAGTAAAAGATTCATGTGTGATTTTTAGGTGTACAACAGGGTGCTATACGAAGCTGAAACGCTGTGAGTAGACTTTTAACGCACAAGATGGATGTAAGCGCACTTTTATCAAACCATTGCCTCTGTGACTATCTGACTAGATGTATGTATATGAGAAACGACTCTAATTTATTTAGGCAGCTTAGAAAGTATTACTTTGGTGTGAACATTGATGTTGTTGGTGTAGAGGTATTTGTGTTCCAGCATAGTGTATTCGATTTGTCACAAAACACCAACATATTGTGCAGAAAGTTACTTAAAACAACACATGCCAAATGCTTAATATTCAATTTATTTTCATAAACTTCTTAGATCAAGACTGTTATACTTCATAGATTGTTTATCAGCATGGAATTACAGCTATATGTCAATATATTCAAGTGAATTGTACTTCATAGAAAAATGTTTGTGTGCAAAATATTATGATTATGAAAGAAATTAACCCATAATGACCCAGCACTACTTTTATGCCAGCTCCCAAATGGAATTTTTTCAATATCTAACTTTTCTTGTGATTTTTCTCCATTTATTTGTTATAGTATCCTCTGTATTTTGTATTTTTTCAGTATAAATAAGGGATTTTCCTGTATTTAATTCAAAACTCAGATTAAAGTTGAGGATTATTGGATCAAAAACAGACAAAAATGCAGAAAAAGTGACTTTTTCAGTAAAATATATCTTTAATTAAACTTAAATCCAGTGTGTCACTGATCCAACTCTGTGGGTTTTACCGGGGAATCAATGTTGTAGAAGATGACTGTGTTTTTGCAGTCACTACGGAGCCTCTGAACGTCCAAGTGGGTCATATCTGATAAAAAATAAAAAGATGACAAACTGTATTTTACACCAATTACTTACATGTATTGATAGAATTATTGGATTAACAGGTTTTAAACAGTTTAGATCAGTAGATGGTTTTGGTTGTTTGGGTCTTTATGGGTTAATCTACTCAGTATTAGCTACAATGAATTAAAAGTATAGTACACAGCACAATATAGGTACAGTAAAGACAGTTTCAAGTGAATGTTTATTGAGTTTAATCTTGACATCAAAGCACAATGATATTAATGACAGTTACTCATTTTCTAAAGAAAAAAAAATCTGTCTTATAGACTGAACTGCTGAATCTTTTTTATTTTTCTATCCAAATCACATTGTGTACCTGTCAATCATTTCCGTGTTGTCCTTCACAAAATATTATTATAAGTTATTTGCACAATCAGCAACATGCAATAATGCATTTATCATCTTGTCTATGTTACCATTCTGTGCCTATTTTCAGAAATGCCATGAAGTATAATTTATTTATTTCATCATTCATCTTAGGCTAAACTGTACATGAACACATCGGACTGATCACTGTGGTGTTACTGCCATTACCTGTGTGTTACGACTATCTCGAGACTAGAAAAATCGCCACAGTATTGAAAGAAATGTGTGAAATGCCTGTTTTAGGTTCCAAACATTGAAAGGGATGGTATTTTCTTGAAGTGTCGCTCATATCAGATTATTGTTGAGAAGGCGATTTCATGTTCATTTCCTGAATATCATCATATCACTGTAGGTATGAGTTGATCCTATAGTTTATGAGAGACAAATGTGTATATAACGCTTTATATTCTTTCCATGAAAGAGATCAAATTAACTGAAAGCTTATGATCTATAATTTGCTCATTTATTTTCTCCAATCTTTGTTTTGATCAGTTTATTGTTAAATAATAGTAAATAAAATGCCTTTTTACTGTTTATCTGTTTCCATATGAGTCATCACTACTTCAACTCACATCCACCATGCTGTTAAAAAAGATAAAGTAGTAATATTATGTCAGTTCCAAAATTTATTTTTCACCACATTTAACCTTTCTGAAGTAATTCATCACCACTGATTGTAATATTATCTGTTTTAGTTTGTATTTTTTCAGTGTAAACATGATATTTTCCTAATTTTAATTCACTGATCATGTAGATGTTCATAAAAACTCAGATTAAAGTTGATTGTTATTATATCAAAAACTGAGAAAACTGAAGGAAAACTGACTTTTTCAACAAATATATCAATAACTGAACATAAAAACAAGTGTCTCCATCCACTGTTATTCATCAAACCCCATAGGTTTTACTGGTGAATTGGTATGGCAGGAGTTAATGGTTTCCATGGTAACTATGGAGCCTCTGAATGTCCAAATGGGTCATATCTGATATACAATGAAAAGATGACAAACTGTATTTTACAAGTATTTATCTGTATTGATAGGTGGATCAACAGGTATTAAGCAGTTCAGATCAGTAGATGGTTTGGAGTCTTAATGGATTAAGACACAAGATACCAGATTGTTTATTTGGCCACTCATTTACTTCTCACACTCTGTGATACATTTATTTATTTATTTTTTAGCTGAATGGCAGCCCCATTCACTTGCACTGACAACTCTTTAGAACTCATATTATCACCTTCTTTAAATAATGGCCAAAGTCCTAATTTTCAAGTTTATGAAAAACAGAAAAAAACTAAACCAAATATGTATATATTTTTTAAGTTTTTTGAAAAATGTTAAAATTATGACATGAGCCTTTTTTTTTTTTTTTTAAGAGAGTGAGGTTATGAGGACTTGAGAGTTGTCGGTGCAATTGAACAAGACTGTGAAAATAATAAACTAAAATGAATTTCAAAAAACAAACAAAAAAAAAAACGCTCAATATTTGGTTTGTTTTTTGTTATTAAATGTGAAAAGTGGGCTATATTTGTTTTGTTTTTTTTTCCAGTATAGGTCAGTGTCGAAACAAAATAGACAATGAAAGGAAAACAGATAATAAAATAAAATAAAAAACTAATAGAAAATAAATAACTAGTAAAAAAATAAATAAAATAAAATACACATCATTATAAAAGGGCCCACACTCTCTCCAATCACAATAGTCCAATAGGTTTCTGAATTGGTAGGCAACTCAAGAATAAAAAAATTAAAAAACAAAAAAGAAAGAAATTAAAGTGCTAAGTACAAAAAGAAAAAGAAAAAATAGGTACATAAACAGTGCATAAAGACAAACAATAACAGCTGTAAAACTAGTAAGTTTTTTTGTGTGACAAACGACATTAAGAACATGATGATATTCATAATCCAGGCTACTAAATGTAAATTCAGCCTTTGAAGCCAACTTCAGACCAATAGAACAGAATAACAAGGAAACAGGACACATCTGGACATGAAGATGTTTGTCCAATTACTGTTGAGTCTCTGAACATGAAGGGACTTTGTTTAAAATGGTTGTAATTCTTAAATAATCCATGCGATACTTTTGGCAAACTGTGTGTCACTGTCCCAAATATACTCAAACCCCAGTGTATGTCATCTTATGTGGAAACTTCTCTTATCACAATAACTTTTTTCCCTCCAGTGTGAGTGTCCGTGAACGCTCCTCCGTGCTCTTCTCTTCTTTGTTACTTTAACTAATAGGTGCGGGGTTACTTTGGGGCACTCCGTTCATCTCAGCTAGCGGGAGGAGTCTATCAAATCCGGCCACACCATTGGCTTCGTCCTCGGGGTGCAGAAACGTGTGCGGAGTCGGCGAAGAAGGTTTTCAAGTGCGGACAAAAAAAATAAATAAAAAGAGCCGATGAGGATAAGCACCTGCGGGTTTTATGTTTGTCCAGGAGAAGAATGACGAACACGGTAAGAGGCATTTAAACGCATCACCTGCTAGTTTTCATTCTGCACACTTGACGCGCGTTCGAGCTCGCGCGCGTTAAAAGTTAATAAAGACTATAAATTATAAAGAACACGAAAACCTGAGCCTGACAGAGCAGAACTGTTGATGTATTACAGTGTTTTCGTGGTCTGAACTGGTGCACACACTCATCTGTCCAGTAAAGTGGGGCGCATTAAACTGCACAAACTTTGACCTACTTTGAAACATTGAGGGATGTTGTTTCCAAAAGCTCTGGGTGGTCATTGTAGTGCAGATAGTGTCTCCAATGTGTTGTTTTCTGTCTTAAAATGGACAAAACTCATCTTAATCCATTTGAGTTTTTAAAACCTTCCATGTTGAAGAGAATGAAATAGAGCAACCGCGGAAATAGTTTTTTCCACTGTTTATCAGTATATTATCCATCTTACTTCCTGTTAGAGAAATATGATATTAGACTATTTTCTGTAAATATCAAGAGTTCAGAGCATATTTCTATAACAGTTCCTTAAATCGGATTTTTCTATTTCAGTTTCAGTTTTGTTTTGAGTGCACTCATAGTCTGTTGTCTCCTTCTATTCTCGTCTAGTCTCATAGTATTTAATTTTTTGTTTATTTATTGTATTATTTAGACTTTTTTTTTTTCATGTATTAAGTAACTGGAAAAGGAAGGCTCAAGAACACACCAAATATGGACAAAAGCACTGTTAAGCAAAGGGCTCATATTGTTCATTGTACAACCTAAATTGCAAAAAGCTGTATAAAATGCAAATAAAAACAGAATGCAGTGACTTGCAAATCAAATAAACCCATATTTTACACCCACTCAAATTACCAACTATATGAAATAGCACATTATTGTTATCGTTATTGTTATTTTTAATAACCTTTATTTAAGTAACACCAAGTGACAAGGAAACATATGTATAATAATATACAATATTTATATTAAGTCATTATTATGTGGAGGAGGTTGGGGGTTAGGATATACAGTCATGGAAAAAATTATTAGGCCATCAAAAGTCATCAAAAACAATGGTTATACAATCAAGTCCTAAGTCCTGTGTCTATCATGTAACTAAAACAGACAGAAAAGAAAACAAGGAATGTCTAAAAACACTGTTTTTGTCAGTACAATGACATAGATATTGATGTAAGAACTGAAGTGATTTTGGATCTCATCAAGAAAACATGGAAATGGATAGATATCAGCTCTGAAATTGAACTCTTATTTGCTATTTTTGTTGTTATTATCATATTTTTCCAAACAAATGTACCTTTAGTTGGACCACGAATTCAAATGAACAAGAAATTGAAGAAAACAAGGATGGTCTAATATTTTTTTTTTCCCCGTGACTGTAGGCTATTTAGCATGTAATGTAAGAAATAAACAAAATGTATGATTGACCAGGTAGAACAGATCGATGTCTAGTGTTGGTTGTGTAAGTGTTTTGTGTGTAGTGAAGTGTGTGTGAATGTTGTGATGTGGGCTTTTCAGGGGTCAGAGGTGCGACAAAAGATAATCATTAATTAACTGAAAATAAGTGAGAAGAGACAGAGCGCGAGAAAGGAGAAAAACAGGGTAATAAAAAAGTAAATAATTGGTGATGATGATAATAATAGAATAGAATAGAATAGAAGTACTTTATTAATCCCAAAAGCTGGGAAAATGGTTATTATTATTATTAATAATAATAATGTAGAGGAATTTTGTGTGCAAATCATACCTCAGGTTAGAAATAATTAAGGCCCAAATGTAGACAGATGCAGCTGCAGCCTCTGTAGTGATGTCACCCACTGTATATCAGATGGATGTCATAAATCTGTGGAAAATCTGATAAGTATACTTCACGGCTGAATGAGCTCTGGGTACCTTGGCCTGGGGTGAAGGGGGGCTGGTTGTAAAAAAGAGAGCAGAACAAGCAATTCCAGCAGAAAAGCTGACAGTTTGGCCATCCTACATTGTTCAATGTAGATCACACCCGTCCTGGCACAGTATTTAAAACGCTGCAAGCACCCAAAGGATTTAGATCAAGGGTCCGGACCGATCTCCTTGTGTTTACCTTGTATTTGTGCAAATAAACAAATGGAACGACAATTGAAGACTGGCTCCTGTGTCTGTTCTTTGACTCTGAATCTCCAAATTCCTTAGCTTAGATAATATAGTGTGATATCTGACATAGGTTAATACGAAGGAGAAAAGCGGGGGTCTTTTATGGTCTGACCTAAAACCTGGTCTCATCAATAACAACAACAACAACAACAACAATAATAATAATAATTACCAAATGATACAAAAAAAGTACATTTTGTCCAAATATAATTTTATAATTTTTATTTATTTATTTATTTTTAGTATCTCTCACTCTTACATCTTTTTAGTGCCATCAAATTGAAAAAAATGTTGTTTTTTTACTTCCAGTGGTTTATTTTTTAAGCAGTTAATATGTTTTCTTTGCTCTATTATGGATAAACTATGAGTTTGTGAGACTTGCACATTCTAAAAACCATTGCATTATGTTTCAGTTTACATTTTATAAAACCTTTTTTTGGAATTGCGGTTGTAGTTGCACATGTTTTGACTGCCAGGTTCAGTGTTTGTACTAACGCCTCTGATGATGCGCGTGTTTCCTGTTCCTTTCACATTATAACGTTTGTGTCCTTCAGTATAGGGACTCGGACAGGCTGTCCTTAGAACATGAGGAGTTTGTGGATATTTTGGAGGAGAGGAGGCGCAGCAGTGACCTTGGCCATGCCTTCAGGACCTTTAACCCCCACCCTTACAAAGGAGCACCCCCCTGCTCCACGGGTGAGCTCAGTAAAACGGTGCTGGACTCCCAGCATCTGCGCTACGTAACCAAGGAGGTGAGTGGGTAGGATATGAAAAGAAGCACGGAAGAGCGTGTCAAATGTTGTGTCATCAACTCACATTTCCCCACAGATCGCCACGGAGACAGGTGCATCAGAGGACGAAGTAAAAGACGAAGCTCGGGTGATTTTGGAGGAAATGTCTCAGAACCTGCAGCTGGGTTTTATCAGGCTGATGGCGTACACGCTCACCAAAGTGTTCAAGAGGCTTTTCACAAGTATTTATGTCAACATGGAAGGACTCAATATGGTGAGAAACATACGGGGACCTGAAGGACAAACCACAACAAATCATAAAGCGTACAAGGAAACACACACACACACACACACACACACACACACACAAGAACAAGAAATTCAGGCAGAAAAAGGTCCATCTGGAAAACGTTGGTACCTGCTGTGACCAGGGTCTGGATGCTGATTGGATGTTCTTTTTGACACGTGGGAGAACTGGAAGTTTACCTCTAAATATGGCTACCTGACACAAACTGGCATCAAAATATTTAAATATGATATATTTTCCCACTTGTCAGAAAGATGATCCAATTAGCCTCCAGATCCTGGTCACAGCAGGTACCTTTCTTTTCCAAAAGGACTTTTTTCTTATTTACGTAATTTTCTTTTTCTTGTGTCTGTGTTTTTTTCTTGTTTGTGGAATTTTCTTTTTCTTGTGTGTGTGTGTTTTCTGTGTTATTTTATTCTTCTCGTGTGTTTCTTTTCTTGTTTTTCTGATTTTTTTTTCTTGTGTGACTTTCTTTTTCTTGTTTGTGTGATTTTTTTTTTCTTGCGTGTGTTTTTTCTTGTTTGTATGATTTTTTTACGATTTTTTTTGTGTGTGTTTTCTGTGTGCCTTTCTTTTTCTTGTGTTTTTTTCTTCTTTGTGTGATTTTTTTTCTGTGTGCCTTTCTTTTTCTTGTGTGTGTATGTGTGTGTGTGTGTGTGTGTGTGTGTTTCTGTGTGCCTTTCTTTTTCTTGTATGTTTTTTTTCTTCTTTGTGTGATTTTTTTTCTTTTTTCTTGTGTGCTTCATTATTCGTCGTTGCAGTCTTCAGGTCCACTGTAGCATTAGCAAAAAAAAAAAAAAAAAATTAACCTCTTCTTCAACGTGGCTCAACATTTCTCTAAAGACCTTTCTTTTGTGTCTCAGCTCCAACAAACCGTTCAGGAGAACCCTGTCATTCTGATGCCCAACCACAGGAGCTACGTGGACTTCCTGATTATCTCCTATATCCTGTTCACATATGACATCCCTATACCTGTCATTGCTGCAGGAATTCGCAAGTATCTATTTAATCCACACAAATGTCTTATACATTTGCGGTTCTGTTTCTCTTCACGTGCACACTCTTACTTGCCGCTCTGCTCCTCCACTGTAAAGCTCTTGCAGGGATGAAGATGGTAGGAGAGATACTGCGTCGTTCTGGAGCTTTCTTTATCCGACGCGCTATTGGCTCCGATAAACTTTACTGGGCGGTTCTGTCAGAATATGTCAGAACCATTGTCAGGGTGAGACACGATAATCTGCAGGTTCAGCCAAACATAATGTTTCAAAGTGTGCTTTTATTGTCACCTGTTATAATCTGTTGTTTGTTTTTCTGTAGAAAGGATTTGCCCCTCTGGAGTTTTATGTGGAAGGTTTGCGGAGTCGGACGTTAAAGTCTCTGACACCTAAGCTGGGTAGGTGTACGCATCGAGATCATAGTAATCTGTTTGTCCATTGATTTGTCTGTCTGTCTGTTAGTGTCTGCCTGTCCATGGTCTATACGTCTATCCATCACCCTGTCTGTCCGTGTCCCTCTGTAATTAGTTTCATTTTGCCTAATTTTCTGTTAGTCATAGTTCACAAGACTGATTTAAGTGATTATTTT
>JAPSES010000098.1:9217468-9233630 GCA_029822895.1 Maxillicosta whitleyi | reverse complement strand
TTGGAGGTGATCCAGATCACTGTCTGGATCCAGGAATTTTTTTAAAGGATTCTCTATTAGTTATCATTGGTGTTGCTATGGTAATAATAACAAATGTCCACCAGATGGCGACTCATGTTTTCTCATATAGTCCATGGACTTAAGAATCCAAAATGCTGAAAAATAAAATAAATGAGGGACTAATATTTATGGTGGTGGTGGTGGGGGGGGTTGCACTTGGCGGAGGTCTATGCTCTCCGAGTGCTTTTCTAGTTTTATATTGTTTTTTTATTACAGTGTGTTCCTTTGCATGGTGCTTGTTTTATGCTTTTTATCTACTGTCGATCCACGGATTCTATCAACATATGCAAATAATTAGTGTAAAATACAGTTTGTCATCTTTTCATGGTCATTAGATATGACCTATTTGGATGTTCATCCATAACACAGTCATCTTCTACAACATTGATGCATCAGTAAAGCCTATGAAGTTTGATAAATGACAGTGGATAGACACACTGGGTTTATGTTCAGTTAATGATAGATTTGACTGAAAAAGTCTTTTTTTCTTCAGTTTTCTCTGTTTTGATATAATAACCTTTGAATTTACTCTGAACATCTACATGATCAGTACATGTAATAAAGGAAAATGCACGAGTTTCACAGAAACAAAGCAAAACACAGAGGATAATATTGATATTGGTGAAAAAAATCACTTAAAGTGTGATATTTTGCTAAATCCGCATTTATTAGTCTTTGGTTCATTTATTTGTGTATTTGGTTCCTAATAGTTCAAAAAGTTTGAATCTGAACTTTCCAGGTGCTGCAAAGCTATATTTATATTAATTCTGCAAAAATCGAGTGGATTTCTACAAACTGTTTTAATTGCTGCTTAATTCATTACATTTTATAACTAGTTACATCATGACATTTGCACAAGGTCAGACGTCTGACAAACTTTTCTCCAAGTTCGACATAATTGTTTATCAGCAGCAGTGGTTGTAGTAAAAACTGAAAATATGTCCAAACTTCAAATTGATTACCTAAAATGTTCAGTTGTTAGTTGAACAGGACAGAGCAGCACAGTTAATAACCTAGAGGGGGCGGGGCATGAAGTGGCTCATTAACATTTAAAGGGCCAGTGCTCTAAACCACCTTTCTGGTGTCATTACTCAGAAATAGTGTTGAAGATGAACCTGTGGAGTTGAATTAATTTTACACAGTTTATGTAGACCACAGGGAAATGTTAGAAAATGCATAATTCCACTTTCACCATGATCACTTGTTACTGGTTAAAAAAAACAGTATTAATTCTTCTCAGTCATCACCTCTGACCTCTATCATTTGGTTATGTCTTTGCCCACAGAGACCGTGTCCTCTGTCAGTATGTTCTGTTTTCCTCTTGTTTTCGCTTTGTTCTGGATGACCTCCAGACAATGAACTTGTACTGCCAATTAAAACAGCGCACGCTTTGTATATGGATAAACAGCATAAGAACAGAGACGACACTCTCCTCTTCCTGTACAGTTCAGTTTCAGCCGATTGCCTCGAAATGACCACTGACAAACTCAGCACATATGAGGGACCTCACACTTTAGCTATACTTAGCCTCTAGAACGTTTGTGTACAGTTTTGCCAAATTGTGGGCGTGTTAATCTGTGTTTTTATAATGAACCACCTGGAACAGACCGAGGATATAGCTATTTGTTTCTCGATTTTACTCACTCTTCATATTCAGTCTGTTGCTCATTTGACCACTGTTCTCACTTCACTGAGTGTGTTAATAAAGCAAGGAAGAAAGGAAGTGAATCAATTTAATTATTAGTTTAGATAAAGGGGGCGGGAGTTTATAAGTTATATTATTTCCATCTCCTTTTCAGGCGCTGGAATTGTTTGTCCGTGTTGGATTATTCTTTGTTATCAGGTGATTTTATGGGCTCAAAATAAAACTAAACTAATAATAAAATAAAATAAATATGTAAGATATAGATATAGTGGACTATCAGATTTTTGGACCAAACTAATGGGTTCGAGTGAGGTATAATATCCCTGTTATGGTCTCTGCAAATGAATTTCTGAATATATATGATATAATGTACGATTCGTTGACATTTTCCAACACTTCCAGACACTTATTGAGTCCGACCTTTATTCTGAAATGCTCTTTGATGATCACTGACCTGAAGTTCTTTGTTATACTGCTCCATCTCTGCCAGTTTGTCAGTGGTTTCCCTCGCCAGAGCATCGAGCTGGTCCTTAAGTCTCCGGCAGTTCACACCCTTCTCTGTCACGCTCCCAGTGACAGAAGTCAAAGCCCCCGCTACAAAGCCAAGGTCGGAGGTCAGAACCAACCCAGATAAGTCATTTATACACTGACTGATATTTGTCTGTGTGTTCGACTGCCAGCTAGTGTTTTGTTACCCACATGAGACTTTGTTGAGGCTGATGTTCCGCAGCTTCTCCGTCAGCCTCTGTTGTTCTGGGACCAGCTGTGATAGTTTCCTCTGCCAGTCCTACAGTGAACAAAGACACACACGCACAAAAAAACAAAATCAAAACGTCCACAAGGACAATCCGGATGCCAACTGTGTCATAGACGAGAACAAAGACATGTCTTTCAACCTCAAACTGTAGCTGCAGATTGTTGATTTCAGCGATACGAGTATCCCTCTTCTGATTGATAAGGTCCACTTCAGCTTTCTGAATCCGCCTCTTGCTCTGGGCGTCACGGAGACGATCCGAAATCTGCTTGTGCTTGTTGCCCTGTGAGACCAGATGATATTAGTATTCACTGTGTTTTTCAGAAATACTGTAACATCAGTAAAAATGAATCTATCTGATGAGGTATTGGGCTGATATTGATAAGAAATGGCTGGAGATTTACAGTGCCTATAAAAAGTATTGACCCCGGTGGAAGTTTTTGCTTTTCATTATTTGAGAGCTTGAGCAGTTTTGTAAAGAATGGAAGAAAAGAAGAAAATCACAGCGTCTGAATGAGATCCATCATGCAGTGCAGGGATTGTTACACAAGATGCATCAACTAGTAAATACAATTTGATGAGACTGATTATTTACGCAGTTATTTTTTAAATGCTTTATATATATTTATTTATTTGATATTCTTTTGGGTGGTATGGTGGATTAACTGTTTCAGAAAATGGATGGATGATGTTAATTAAATGTAAATTTGATTTCACTTTGACATTATAGATTATTTTTGTCAGTTCTTAGGAAAAAAAAAAATCCCATTAAATCCCATAAATCCATTTATAGATGCAAAAATGGGGGAAACATACAAGGTGATAGATACTTTTTATAGACACTGCAATTAAAAAACAATAAAATGGGATTTTCTTTTTCTTCTTAATAGACCTTCATTTAACCAAACATTGAGATTTCCTTTACAAGGGCAATGGTGATAATTTTATGTTATTATTTTTTTATTGATTGTTTTTATATAATTTAAAAAAAAATATGTTATACTTACACATATTTATATATTTATTCTTTGTATTATTTTTACTCATTCATCTTTTTTGGTTACTTATTTATTTATTTTTTTGTAAAAAAAAAAAAAAAAAGTACCATAAAAGCTGTACATGCCTGTAAACCATGGGTGTGTGTGTGTGTGTGTATATATATATATATATATATATATATATGACACACTTTAGTGGACCAGCAGAAAGCACATATCAGTGGTGTAAATGTTTTTCACACTCACTGAACCAAGAAACAAAAAAATAAAAAACACAGCAGAATGCTATATACAGTATATGTCTGTGTTGTGAGGGTGGCACGCATCACCAAAAGCTTCAACACAAACCCTCACAAAGAAGAACATGATGAATTTATACAGACAGCAGGAGCCTGGAAGAAAGATGAGGCACAACAACAGACTTTGCTAGAAGCCTTTAAAAAAGTGCAGGCAACTTCCCCCAGACACAAACAAAACAGAGTTGATAAATCAGAAACTTGTCAAGTTTGTTGTGCTGAAAGACAAACCACTTCTCTGTGGTAGAACATATGTGGTTAAGCAATTCTATATATGTCAAACCAGAAGTTTATATAATAAATCTAGTATAAATCCAATACAAATGTAATGTCGGAGCCATTTTGGGCACTTATTCTAATAGTTAGGATGTTTTTCCTTTTTTGGAAGTATTAATCATAATTGGAATCATAATTACATTAATTTAAGTGGGAATAACTGTGGATTAATTTCATTTTGAGGTTTATATTATCATGTTACATTAGATAAAATATTAATTTATTTTTACTCAGGTTTTGCACAAAGTGGCACTTTTATGTTTCACTTCTGTTGTGTGTTCATATTTGATGCAGCTGGCTGGAAAAAAATGCTGCTATAAGGTATCTTTCCACTTATTTTTATCCTCCTTTCTCTACTTAACAGCAGAATTTCTACATGTATATGTGTCTGGTTTGTTTTTTTAACAGTACAATTGCTTGGTCGGGCTATTTTCCTTATGCATCAGATCAGTGACAGAAACACCAGAAAGTGCTAAATGCAATGGGAGCTGAATCAGAACTGTACACATGTCAGTGGAGTCAACGTTACCACAGCCTCCAGCTCCAACTCCAGACTCTTCTTTTTGGCCCTGAGTCGTGTGATTTCTTCCTGTTCTCCCTCTCTCCTCCTGCCCAGCTCCTCTCTCTTCCCACGCTCCCACTCCTCCCTCCGCTGGCGTTCCAACTCCTGCTTTGCTGCCTAAAAGAACAAGTCCAGTCACCACACAAAGTGATTTAGACGTTACACATCTTACAGAGGAGGCTTCATCTCCTTCTTACCTCCTTCCTCTCTAGCTCCCTCAGCCTCTCCTCCTCCCTCTGCCTCTCCATCTCTCTCTGCCTCTCTAGTCGCCTCTCCTCCTCCATTCTCCTCCGGTTTTCCTGCTCCCTGGCCTCCCTCTCCCTGCGTTCATGAGCCTCCCTCTCCTCCCTTTCTCTCCTCTCTTTCTCCTTCCTCTGTTCTTCTTCCAGTGCCAGCCGTCGTTTCTCCAGCTCAGCACTGCCTCGTGCGAAGTTCTCCTTCAGTTTGTCCTCAAAGGATACTAAGAAAAGAAAAAACAGAGAGCTATGATGCAAAGGAAGAAGGGGATTTTACAACATAACAAAACGTGGAGTGTGCAAAACACAACATACCAGAACTCTTGGTCTTTTGTGGAGGTTCTACCTCAGTTGTGTCTATTAAACAGGGTGTTATGTAGGGTCCAGTTCCATTAACAAGCTCAATGGACTTGATTCCTCCTCTGAAACAAAGAAAAAACAGTGTCTTTGGCTGTTGTTCATTTATAAATCCAACTGGGATGTCATTTTATTTAGTATGTGGTACCTGAGTGAAGGGGGTATCAGGTCTTGAGGCAGTGTAAGGGGTAAAGGGCGGCCTGTTTTAGCCATGTCCACCAAGTGCATGGCTAGAATGAACTCATCAGCTCTCAGTTGACCATCTTTATCCACATCAGCCAAAGTCCTGTATATGAAAAACCAAACTGTTTAGTCTAGAGTGAAGCAAAACAATGAACACAGAAGTCAGACACACACACTGTCCACTGACTGGACAATAGTTTACTACCTCTGTAGCTGCTCCATTCCTACCCAAAGTACCTGAACCTAACTAACAAGAACTCAATCTTTTTTGAGTTCAGAACAGGTGGGATGTAAGGTCTCAATTGAAAAAAAAAAAAAAAGCAACCCATAAAGACCCAAATATTCACTAATGACCAAAATCTTCTACTGATATAAAATGTGTAGCAACTTTAGATCCACTATTCTTCTCAATACATGTAAATAATTGGTGTAAAACACTGCTTTCTGTCCTTTCATGGTCATCAGATATGACCCATTTGGATATTCAGAGCCTCCGGAGTTACCATGGAAACACCGTAATTTTCTACAACATTGATTCACTAGTAAGACCAACAGAGTTTGATAAATGACAGTGGATGGAGACACTTGGTTTATGTTCAGTTAATGATATATTCAACTAAAAAAGGAGCTTTTTCTTCCATTTTTGCTGTTTTCAATATAATAGCCCTAAATTGTAATTTCAGCATGATGATTAAAGTACATGATCATTGAATTAAATATAGGATTTTTTCATTGGAAAAAAAAAAAAGCTAAATATGGAGGACAATATTATGATAAATGGCAATAAATCAGATTAAATAGAGAGAAAAAGCTCTGTGCGAACTGCCACAGAAGTAACACTGGGTCTTTATATGTCAAACATTTTTCAATATGTGATTTAAGGCAACGTAGCAGACAGCAATATGAAAATAATCAGAATAAAACAATGTTGATTGCACTCATCCATCCACGTTTATCCATATGCATCACACCTACAGCTGTTACATCATGTGTCATGTCACCTGAACAAAACCAATATTGCAAGAAAAATCTGTCAGAAATTGGTTAAAATTAAAGGAATATTTTTGGATCATTTCAGTGGGACCATCTGTTTCTTTTAAATTTCTATTGCTTTGTGGGTTGTCTTAATGCACAAACGGGAGATGAAAACCCACATTTTTCAACAAATAATGCTTTTGAAAAGTAACAAAGACAAAAGAGCCCCAGCATCCCCAGTGTCTTATTATCCAAGTCCCTTTAAACTATTGAGTCTAAAGACAGTAAAAACAGTTAATTTCTGTGTGATTATAGAACTATACTAAGGCCTGGACTTCATCTTCAATCCATCTGTCACATGTAATTGTTTGGTAATATTATGAAGCACGAAGAAAAACTAAAATGTACAAAGTTTCAGCTCTGTAAGTCTGACCCCTAAAGTTCCTGAACTATCAGAAAGGACTATGCACAGAGCCTGGAAAAAATAGTCTGTCAAACTAAATTTAGACCCTGGAAATGCAATGTGTGTTGTTCCACAGATTCTTAACTCCTGGGAAAAGTTCCTGCTGTGTAAAAAAAAAAAAAAAGCAGCTGTTTGAGAATACAGCTGCTTTTTTTTGTACATAACCATGGTCTTTAAAATGCAAAAATCTAATCTTTAATAGTAACTTTTATGCTATTTTACATGATGAAAGCATCCAAATACAGATATAACCACTGTAGTGATAGTCGGTGATTAGTAGATGGTCACACATGATCATACAATCACACACACCTGATACTCACCAGATGGTAGCTAGCTGAGTCTGGGTCAGGTTGGATGCCATCAGTGCATTTCTAACTTGAGGTCCTGGAAATGAATAAACACTACACTTAACATTTGCTAAACCCACTTTTATTAGTCTTCGGTTCATTTATTTGTGTATTTGGACCCTAATAGTTCATAAAGTTTGAATTTGGACCCTCCAGGTGCTGCAAAGTTATCTTTATATTCATTCTGGCAGAAGTGGATTTCTACAACCTTACGTCTATAACTAGTTACGTCCCGACATTTGCACATTTAAGGTCAAAACTTCCAACAAATGACAAAACTGTTTATTAGTAGCAGCGGTTGTAGTAAAAACTGAAAATATGTCCAAACCTAAAATGTTCAGTTGTTGGTTGTATTAACGAACACAAGTGGTTGAATGGGACAGAGCAACACGGTTATCAACCTGGAGGGGGTGGGGCCTGAAGTTGCTCATTAGCATTTAAAGAGCCGGCGCTCAAAACCACCTTTCTGGTGTCATTAATCATAAATAGTGTTGAAGATACACCTGTGGAGTTGAATTAATGAAGAATTCAGACCCAAGATGAACATTTACAGTTTATATAGACCACAGGGAAATGTTTGAATATGTATAATTCCATTTAAAAAAGCTAAATATCACTCCTTTAAAGAAACACCATGATGAAATCTCTCCTTAACTGATGTGGCTGCAGTATGTGAGTGTGTATGTATGTGTGTGTGTGTTTCTGTCAAACTGCCAAGACGGTGAGAAGCAATGACAAGTGTACGTGAGTGCATGTACACGGAGTGAAACTGACCCATAGAGGGCTCAGTTAAATGTCAACAACAGCTCTCCTGAGCAGCCAAGCGGTCCTGAGAACACCATGTTTGTTTAGGCTGGAGTAAGTGTGTGTGGACTAAGTGTGTGTTTTTAACCCACCTGACAAGTAGCCACTCATGAGCTTGTCCAGCGTGTTGAACTGTTGACGGTACTTGAGTCTCGAGGCCTGCGGAACGGCCCAATCACCTGCCCCCGTCTTAGGAGAGTTACTGGCCAAAGACGTGGTGGAGGAAGAATTTGAACTAGAGAGGAAACAAAGGCACGTCACACGTCAAGTTCTCACCTAAAGGGAAATTACACTTGTGTAATTGATGTGGTCAGCATTCCCTTTATTTCCCGTATTCAAGCCTCGACTTAGAATCACTAATTGCTCCGAGACTCCCCGGTGTTATTTCTCAGTTCTTAATTAGCTGTAGTGGAAGATGGTGAGAGTCACCACGTAGACAATGACTCCCTGAAACAAGACAGCGCTCTAATCTGAGGCTATGCTAATCAGCTATTCTGTTTTTATTATAAACAATGTCTCTGTAAGAATAGCAAAAGCAAAGGCTGGGTCGATGATGTTCATTTGAGAAGAATGTGGGTTTTTTTTTCCAGTCGTTCTAATCCGGTGGTAAGTTGCAACACTCCTCTAAAGGACATAAAGAGGTTTTTGGGAGACAATAGGAGATGGAGAGTGGGATCCTCCCTCTGCCCAAGGGCTTGTACTTGTGTGTTAACGCAGAGTGGGTGCCACCGAGAAGAATTATAATACCCCCTCATGTTAAAAGTTGTTATAAAACAAGAAGCAAAAGAAAAAGGCAAGGACAAAGTGTCCCATATGACAAAAGGTGGGTGTTACAGATTGAACTGGACGGGGGGGTTAAGTGATCTGTCTTGCCATTAGTTAAATCTGGATCAGTGTTAGACTTCCTGGTAATTTGGCGCCCTTATTGACTCGCTTTTGCAACTACACCTAAGGTCAGGTCTTTTTGAGCCATTGAAAAACTACGAAACCAGATACGACTGCTATCCTTTACTCAAACCACACAAAACACCATGAGAAGGACTGACGACATTAGATACTACTGAAACTGCACAAAACCGGACACCAACGCAAGAAAACCGAGTCCTTCATGTAAGAGCGCCAAAGAATCCTGTCCTCTAAACGCTTGTGACTCATAACAAGTCTGATTCCTACCTCTGCCAACTAGAACATCTGATTCCAAAATGCCCTTCCTGCTCTCCCTGTTATCTAACCGTCTCATCTCTGCCTGCAGTCTGATCCTCCCTCCAGAAACTCAGCTGCTATTCAAGTACAAAACATGATGGCACAGCCTTTCCCTGAAAAAGCACTACTTACTGCTGGCACATTTTAAAATAATTAAAATTAGCATTGTCATATCTTTAAATATGAAAAATTATTAGACCATCCTTGTTTTCTTCAATTTCTTTCATTTTAATTTTAATTTGTTTGGACAAATATAATGATAACAGCAACAACAAATCATAATAGTTTAATTTCAGAGCTGATATCTATCTATAATGACCAAAATCACTTAAGTTCTTACATCAATTGTACTGACAAAAACAGTGTTTTCTTTTCTGTCTGTTTTAGTCACATGATACACACACAGGAGTTAGTGCTGGATTACATAACTATTGTTTCTGATGGTCTGATAATTTTTTCTGTGACTATGAAAAATGGGTTAACCTGTAAAGACCCAAACATCTACCATCAAAGCAAAATCCTCTACTGATCTAAAATGTTTAATCCCTGTTCAACTACTAATCCTATCAATACATGTAAATAAATGATGTAAATGCAGTTTGTCATCTTTTCACGGTCATCACATATGACCCATTTGGACGTTCAGAGGCTCTGCAGTGAACATGGAAACACCGTCATCTTCTACAACACTGATTCACCAGTAAAACCTGTGTGGTTTGATAACTGACAGTGGATGGACACACTTATTTATATATTCAGTTATTGATACCTTTGTAGAAAAAATCAGTTTTTCCTCAAATTTCTCTCTTGTGATATAATAACCCATAACTTTAATCTGAGCTTTTATGAACATCTACATGATCAGTAAATGAAATATAGGAAAATACTAGATTTTCACTGAAAAAATGCAAAATACATAGGATAACATTAGAACAAACAGTGATAAATCACTTAAGAAAGGCTAAACACAGAAAAAAAAATCATTTGGGAACTGACATAAAAGTAGCACTGGGTCTTTATGGGTTAAAATAAAAACACTTGATCTAACCTGCTGGATCCTAAGTCCAGGAGAGAGTTGGCTTTAGACATGCCAGTGGTCGGAGAAAATGCCATTGGAGAGGAGAAGCCAGACATAGGTAGCCCTAAAATAGAAAAAAAAAGAATATACAGTAGTTTAACACCATTTTAACAAACTCAGGGTAAAAACAAAACCCAAAATGTGTGAATTCCCCTGTGTAAACAAAACACACTGCATGCGGTTTTGTTACATAATCAGTCTCTGTAACCATGCAGCGTGCAGTTGCCCTTGAACATGTGTATATCTAATCTTATCTCGTTTTACTTTACAGTCACAGCACACAGTACTCCAGCAGCAAGGTTATTGACATCTGGCTAAAAACAAAGTGATTGCGGTTGTCTGCAAGTCTGCGCTAAAGAGGGTTGGTCACAAGAGCAATGGTCTATTTTCATCCATCAAGGGAAGGCAACGAAGAGTAGTAAGAACAGTAAATAGAGAAATTAGAACATTTTAGAGCCAAAAGAACTGATAATGAACCATTCAGGACAGCAGTTAGAGGAAAAGAGAAGAGAAAATAAGTACGTTTCAAATGCACTCATACTTGGCACGTATCGATTGCAATTTTTTTTCTCTTATATGAAAAGCAACCGCCTTATAGACTTGTCCTCTCAGTGAAGAAATGAAATGCACCGCAATGTATGCATGTAAATGCTGCAGATACTTCCGTACCTCAGGGAATAGGGTAGATAGTTAAAGTGCAGCCCTTTCATGTTGCATATATAATCCACCCATGAAGACTTACATGTAAATGAAGCACTAAAGTTAAATATGAAAGCTTTATGTACAGCTTTGATACAAGATCAAGAACACAAGTGCCCTTTTTGTTCCTTTTTTCTTTCCTTCCCGTGTTATTTAACTTGGCTGTATGCCCCCATAATGCCTCATATGATGAAAAAATGGGTTTAAAAAGACAGACAGATGGATTTGGTTCAAGAAGATAAAAAAAAACAAAACATGTTAATTCTCTTCTGATATTAGATATTTCCCTCATGCAAAACAATATCTAACCTATCTGTAGTATTTACACCCCCTTTTGAGGATATTTAGTTGTAATGCCACAGCTCCACTTCCGATCAATATCTGCTCATGTATCAGTTTGTCCCGATTGCAGATCATTTTGGTTCCACCGCAGAACCAACCTGCAGTGTTGGGAACGAGAGGTGAGGTGAGGAGGTTGACATTGCCGTTGGGGAGTCCCGAGTTCCCCAAGGAGGTGATGAGGGGTAGAGTCATTGGCGCTGGTATCAGGGGTTGTACGGAAGGCATGGGGGGGTTACCCGAGATGGGTGTTAGTATGGGCATGGCTGACAGAGCGGACATGGACGACAGACCGACAGACAGGTTCGGCATAGAACCCATTCCTATACGAGGAGACACACAGAAAGAACGTTACGACTTGGAAAGTTATTAATCTTTTAGTTCACAGGTGTTAAACATGCGGGGGGCGAAAACAGGCCCACCAAAGGGTCCGATCTGACCCCTGGGATGAATTTTATATTAACAATCAAGGATATTAACGTCATTTTAGGTCAATTCAAACTAAAGCGGGTCAGACCAGTAAAATCCTATCATAATAACCTATAAATAATGAAAAACATATTTTTCTCTTTGTTTTAGTATAAAAAAAAAAAAATTAAACAAAAATGTTCACATTTACAGACTCGCCTTTTACAAAAAATATGAACAACCTGCACAAATATTACAATGAAATGACTTAAGTGGGACAATATTCTGAACATTACTGGATATTTTATGTATTTGTAGATTCACTATAATCTGTAAGTTGTGTTGCACATGTATAAATAATACACTAAATTGTAATATTGTTAAAATTGCACTTATTTTTCCTAAGAATTTTCAGGTTCATATTTGTTCATGTGGTGTTCAAGTACAGTTTGTAGATGTAAACATTTTTAGTCTGGAATTTTACTTTTTCACTCAAAAACATACATATTTATAAGTTCTTATCCTATTATTTATATTATTATACTGGTGTGGCTCACTTTATATCATATTAAGCTGTACGTCTTAGTTAAATAGAAGGATGCAGGACACAGAAAAATGAACCCAAAAGTAATTATTTACCAAAACGTGCAGATGATTGGATATTTGACACAGAGTTGGAGACAGGAGGTTGCTTCATGATTATTGGTAGAGCAGAGGGTAAGTTTCGTCCTTGAAGCTTCAGTTTGATAAGCTTCATAGCGATGGAAAACTCCAGTCTGTCCATCTTCCCATCACTGTCTATGTCGGCTAGATTCCTGCACCAAAGGAAAACATGACAGCATTGACTTTTCCCTCCATTATTTTATCTCTGTAACCTGTCATTAGCTCAGCTCTGTTTTAATTGCAATAAACAAAACTGTTTACTCCCCCTCCCCACTCCACTTTGTAGGTGGGGCAGGCTATAAAGGAAGTGAATTCTCAACGGGAAGTTTAGAAAGGGCTGAGAGGACCAAACTTATCCTGTCCAAAAACAAAGGACCTAGTGACCCACTTGCTTTGGTTTCAACGTCTAGGATGAGGATTCACTGTGCTGTTAGACAGTTCTTACCAGATTTCAGCAAGGACAGAAGCAGGTAGGCCAGACTGGAGGAAGAATTTTCTGGCTTGTTCTCCTGCAAATAAATAAATAAATAAAAAAAACAAGATCAGAACTCAGTGGGGAAATGGTTCTGGATTTATTCCATTTTTGAGACGTGCCAGACAGCCTACCTGAGACATAGCCAAGGACAGGAGTGAGGGTGTCAAACTGTTTGTCATGTTTGCCCCTTTCCTCTGGAGTGATTGCCCACACATTGGCTCCACCTGAACCCAAAATAAATAAATAAATAAAAATACAGTCTTCAGAGGTTCTCTCAGATTCACAGTAAAGCAGGACTTTTACGCTAGAGCAGCGTGCTTCCAAACATAGTAAGTCCTTTTAAGTCAGGACAACAAGGCTGGCAATAACAAAGTAAGGACAGAGTAAAGAACAAAGCAAGAAGAAACTTGAGCACAAATAGATCCTGCTTTATAACTAGACCAGCTGCATTTTATAGGCTGAGATGCTGTGAAAAATGACAGTATTGTTTCTGAAAAAGAAAAGAAGACACAACCTATATAAAAGCTCAGCGATAACTACAGCACATTGTGTGTGTCGTACTCCACCCATTAACATACACACGCATGCACACACACACGCACACACAAATCAGGAACATATTCCCTGAAGCAAAAGCACAAATGTTAATATCAAATTCAGTATATAGTCTTTTTATACCAAAAAGTCTGCATAATTTCCATCCCAAATGAGAGCTCCTCTTCAGATGAAACCTCTCTTAACCAACTCCCAAAGATGATTAATGTATAAAAATGTCCAGTCAGCCTTTTTTTTTTTTTTTTACCCCGTTCCACCCTGGCATATCTCAAGGTAAATTCAAAGTTGTCCATGAATTAAATATGAAGCCAAATGTGCTGCATGAGGGGGATGACAAATTAGCATCACAGCTGATAATCAATTCATCATAAATAGAATCCATGAAATTAGACAAATCATAGCAGACCTCGTTTTTTTTTTTTTAAATAATTTTTCCCCCTGTAACTTTAAACCGATGCTATGTAATGAAAGTTTATTTTAAGGATGTTAACCCTTTAACCCCTGAGAAGTCTGTGGTGAACGTCCTTAATGTATGTTTTATTTCAATTATTCCTAAAAATGTAACCATTTACTCAATTAGAAAAATTTCAAATCATGCCGATAGAATACACCTTGTCCTTTTCATAGACATCTGAGCATGCTCAGTACACCCCCCTCAACTGTGGACTGGGGGGGGGGTAAAACACAGACTAGTGAGTGAGACCGACTCGCTATAAAAAATAGACGGTTTGAGCTATTTTTACACTGTTTTTCCAAGCTTTTAAAATTTTCAACCATATTGCTGCTTTTTGGAGTTCAACCAGGAGCCAAAAAGCAGCTGCATTGATTTAGAAACAAAGTTCAAAAATTCCCAAAATTCATATATTTGTTGTTCAGTGTGTTCCAGTTTTTTTTTTCTAACCCTAACACCCTAAACCTTTTATTTGTGCCTAATTAACCCTTTCATGCATGAATTATTAGAACCTTTGTAAAGATATTTTTGTTTTATTATTCCTCTTTAGGCATGAAAAAAGCTATGCAATTTGTTTTGGGTTTTTTTTGTTTGTTTTTTGGGTTTTTTTTAGGAGTTGCAAAAATGCCCAGTCAGCCAGAAACCATGCATTTAATTTTTGAAGCAAAGAAACATGTATTTAAAACCTAATATCAGCAAGTAATCTGGAAGGCTATGCAATAAAAACATTTTTAATGCTGCTAATCAGATGATTTCCACCATTTTAACACACTCTAATACTAGTTATCATTCACTTCATGGAGACGGTATGAAAAAAAAAAACAATTTGTTGGTTGATTTACACTCAAACATGTTAGTACAGATCATGTTCATCAAGAACAGCATAGTAACAGTAACAGTATGAATTACACTGTATGTGGATGATGAGTGTCAATTGTGTTGGCTGATATGGAACTAAAACAATAAAAAAAATAAATATATAAGAGAATAGCTCTGAATAGCTGCCCACTGTAGTGACCACTATGCATGAAAGGGTTAAGTAAAAACCTGCAAAACTTCATTTTCTCTCTATTTCTGTTATTCCACCCTATTTTTGACCCTAAAACATAACAATAATAATAATGTCTCAGGGGTTAAAGGGTTAAACACAGATGGATCCCTCCGTGTGGTAACAACAAATGACAGACGCAGACAGACACTGACCGATAATGTCTCCTGACAGCAGAAACAGAGAAGACGTATGATGCAGGGTACATGAGTCTAAACTAGAGAAGCTGAGTGACAGAATAATCTAAAAACTACGCTCCAACAGTGGAAAATGGTGGGTTAAGATAAGTAGCAGAAATAACTACAGCGATCTATGCAGCAGTGGCAGTGTTAGAGACGTAACTCAACTATGGGAGGGGAAAACAAACTTTTTTTGTCAGCTTTAATATAGATCACTTCCGAACCAGCTCAGTTTCTATGCTTGACAGTGACAGACGAGTATCTCTCATGTCAGCGAATGTTACCACGGCAACAGACCCGAAACACTAAAGAGACATTATTCAGGTCTATTTTAGTCACCAATAAAAAAAGAATTTGTTTACTTTTTGTCTCTCACTCCTTGCTTGGGGTATTTATCATGCATCAAAATGAAATGTCTTTCAACAGACATATTATATTATACTTTAGTGTGCAATCTAATGAAATTGAATCCTCAGCCTTTGCAAATTGGTCATAAAGATATGCTTCAGCACCCTCATGGATGCTTCAGTGTCAAAAATACACATTTACAGACCATGACTTGGATATTTAAAGAGTTATTAAGCAAAAAAGGATATCCCTGTGTACTACATAAGCATTTTCTTTTGCCATTAAGTGGCTCTATTTCAACAAAAATTTGCAAGTTAAAATCTGAGTTCATGTGCCTTTTTAAACATCAAAACCTTTTTTACAACATGAGAAATGAAAATACACTGCCCGGCCAAAAAAAAAAAAAATTTCTACAACATTGATTCACCAGTAAAACCAATGGAGTTTTTGATAAAGGACAGTAGAGACATTTGATTTATGTTCAATGAATGATATATTTAACTAAAAAAAAGTCAACTTTTTCTTCAGTTTTCTCTCTTTCTGATCTAATAACTTTTGAATTTACTGTCAGCTTGTATGAACATCAACATAATCCATGAATAAAATGTAGGAAAATAATAGATTTTCACTTAAAATGTAAAATACAAAGGATAATACACTGCCCGGCCAAAAAAAAGTTACTCATGTAATATTTGACGTCACCACCTTTGGTTCTGATTCCAGGAGACATTCAGTGGATTTAACTGCACCAATAGTT
>JAPSES010000098.1:9201022-9217368 GCA_029822895.1 Maxillicosta whitleyi | reverse complement strand
ACTTAAGTAAGATTCTTGATGTAGTACTTCTACTTTCACTTGAGTAAATATTTTGCAGGGTATTGGTACTTTTACTTAAGTACTAAACTTCAGTACTTCCTCCAGCCCTGGTAGAGTGGATGTGTTGCACTCTGTTGGCATGCATCTTCCACAGATTGTCATCTGTTTTAATCTCCTCCTGGTCAGTATCTGTCCCACTATAAACGTTTCTAAGTCTGTGTGTCTGCTCACAGCCTTCATTAAACTTCTTGCCGTCAGTGTAACTTCCATGTGGAACGTTTACAGATGGTAAACTTGATGAAAAGGCCTGTGAAAATCAACAAAACTCCACTCAGATTCTTTAGGTAGTTCAAGGCTGAGAGAACTTAGGAAGACTTTTTCATCCTGACAGTCGACATAGTTTGAATCTGTTCCTCCATCTGAGTTTAGATCAGGCTCAATAAGTGGACGATATGTTAGTGGTCAGCTGGTGTTATCTGACAGGAACCCTAATCAGTCTCTTCTGCACCTTTTAGATTCTGCCTCACCAGTGACTAAAAGAGCCTTTTCATGTTCAGCTGACACTGGTTACTTCTGCCAAGGAGGTTAGGTTTTTGCTGGCGTTTGTTTGTTGGTTTGTGTACAACATAACTTGAGTTATGGATGGATTTTGATGAAATTTTCAGGATAGGTTGGTAATGGCGAGATCTGGAAGTGATTACACTTTGGAGGTGATCCGGATCACCGTCTGGATCCAGGAATTTTTGAAAGGATTCTCTATTAGTTAATATTGACGCTGTTGTACTACTAACAAATGTCCACCAGATGGCAGTGGAAGTCCTGTTTTCTCATATAGTGTCTTCAAATGTGTGACCTGAACTGTGCTGCTTGGCGGAGGTTTACGCTCTCCGAGTGCTTTTCTAGTTTCAATATTCTTTTTTCACATCATGTCACACACACATTATGCACGCTGGTTGAAGTATGTGTTAGTTGTTGAACCACACATTGTTTCATTTCATTCAGGTAACTTCCACATGGTAAACTTGAACATGAAATGCCAGTTGTCAGAAATGGGTTTGGAATGCCATCACAACTCGATTCAGATTCCTCAAATATTTCTTTCCGTACATCCTGATCCTCTGCATTGTTTGAATCCACTTCTCTTTTCATATCTCGGTGACACTCTTCTAAAAGCCTTGTTAAGGAGTCACCATCTGTTGTCTAAATTAGTGTGATCAGGAACCATGTGTTCCGATTGTTCTCTCCTGCACATCTTGGATAGTGACTCATCTGCGTTGACAAGAGTTCCCTTTTAACTCTAATGTTCTTTTTGTTATTTCGTCAAGGTGATTCTGTTGAGCATCTTTATTGAAGAAATCACATTCTTGAACCGTTGTGTGAAATGGAAATTGCTTGTTTCTCAATGTTGAAATGACTTGTGTAATACTAACCATAAGTGGGTTTTGTCTGTTTTATCAGAGGTGTTAAGTTGAACTAAACCTGATTTTTTTTTTAGTTCAAAGTTGTGTTCTATCACCTTCAAAATGATCCACAGAGGACTTTAGCCATAGGCATAATTTACACAGGGGATAGGGGGGTCATGACCCCCCCAAAAAATAGATCCAACCAATACAACCCCCCCAATATAATCCCATCATTCCAATTAATAAATATATTAACTATTTTGCATGAATAATGTGTTAATTTTTTTCCTTATTCATTTTATTTACCATACAAATTGGAGGATCTCTGATCATCTGGTAATGTAATGTGTGTACATGGTTACAGTACATTTTATACTCATTATCTTTACCAGATCAAACCAAGTTAACTTACTCTTGCCATGTTTTTTTTTTTTTTTTTTTAAATTCAAAAGTAATTTTAGTTTAAAAGTAATTTCAGCAATATAGATCTCTTGTATGACGTGTAATTCACACCCACTCATTAAAAAATTGAAAGATTTTCAGCCCGTGCATCACAAATCCCAGCAGTTTTAAAACCCTGCACCAGCCCTGAGTGTGACCCCCCCCAATGTTTAACCCAAAGTTACGCCCTTGACTTAAGCCAAATGTGTTACCTCTAACATCACACCCTTTGTCAACAAACCTTGATCTAGATTTTGCTTTGCTCCAGCTCCAAAGTTCAGACCAATTTTGTCACAATAAGGGAATGTGGCACATCTTTATAGCATATGATACTTTCTTTGGTTGTTTCTTTCCTTTCAGTTGATGCTAATTTGTTTACTTCTCTGTGGTATTTCTGAGCGATCACCTGAATAATGAATACCTCACTGAACCAAACAAGTTACCCATCATATACTGTTATCATCTGGTATCCAGGATTCATGTTTTCTACAGACTATTGTTGAAATAATGCAGTGACAACATTAATAGTGATATTTTTGGATGTCTAAACCAAACCCTTTCTGTAAAATTAAGTTATTCTTTCATAACCCTGTCTGTCAACTCATGAGTCAGCATTTACAACATAATGTTTCCATAATGCGGGTCTTCCATTTACTTCGAGCCTTTTCTCTCAAGGGACTTTTCTCAGAGTTCAATGTGCAAAGACACTGCAATACAACTCATTATTCAAACCAAGACAAATTTTATACTTTCTCTGAGATGTAATATTGCTGACTGCAGTGTGGTAGCAAAAGTATTCATTTCAATCAGAATTCGACCAGTGAGTGATTTTAGATCGAGATTTGGTTTTACTCCAGACCTTGCATTTAAGTCTATGCCTGTTTACTCTGAAATAGGAACCATGAGGCACTGACAGGTTTAACTTTATTTGTGATTAGTGTCCATAGTTCTGGAAGTTCACTGGGGTACTTTTTTTTGTTTTCAATGGAGCCGACAACATTTCGGTTCATTACTGGAGCCTGGAAGGAACAAAGCTGAAAACATCCATTCCTGTGTTGTTCAGTTTAGGCTTGTTATAGCTGTTATATTTTATGGATTACTACCATGTATGAGTAGATATGACAAGGAATCTAGGCTCTAGCCATTGGTAGTTAACACTGTTCTGGAAAGGAAACAAGACTTGATTTTTTGTTATCACATAATTATGCAAGTATGAATTTGCATTTAGTTTTTTGACCCTGCATCGCTGACAGTCTGGTTTTGATATAACTACCTAAAATAGCCAACAACTTCCTTTTCAAATGGAATATTTTTGTTCATTTCTCACAAAGACGTGACTTTAGGTGTCCTTTAGCTACGATCCATTAATAATAAATAAACATTTCACAGGAATGACTCCTTAAGATTTGAAGAGTGAAAATGTGAAGCTAGACACATATTTGGTACATTTCTTAAATCCCAGGCTTCATTAAGTGTATTTTAGTTTCAGCATGTGGGCGGCTTTCCTTCAGTTTCCATTTAGTTTTGGTTGAAAATCTCAAACAGGAAATGGTGACATCCTACCATGGGATTATAACTAACAGGGCAGTTCATCAGAACTCGTTAAATTATTGATTTTAAACAACATGTTTTGTTTTTTAGATTTTCAGTCTGCTGGATGAATTATTTACAAAACACAGGTAAGGTATTCATGTCTGTAAAGCATTTATATTTGTAAGTACACAATCTAAATCCAAAATTTGAGTGGTAAAAAAAAAACAAAAAACAACCAATTCAGACTGAAGAAGCTGCAGTTTATTCCCAAAACATAAAAACATTTAACTCAACTCAGTGATTTGTTTTAGCCACATATTCCACTGGAAAACCTAAATATCTCATTTAATAACAATCTGAAAATAAAACAAATCCAATTTTTTTTTTCCTAGTGTTTGGCAGGTCAGTAAAGGTGTGTATTTTTTGAAAGCACTGCAGTGAAAACCTCTGACCTTGGAGGAGACAGAAGTCCACCACACTGAAAACACTACTGATGTAGTTGATACTAAAGCTGAGTGTATTGATGGAACGCATACTGAATGCTGAAATACACTCTGCTTACAAAAAAAACCCAAACTTCTATAAGTTTTAAGAGATATAAAAAAAAAAACAAAACTTGCTATCAGAGGGTTATCCTTCAGACAGTTTGACAAGCACGCAAATGAAAACATTTGTAATGCATTGGTACACTATTACTTTTTTCCACACATTCTTAGTATGTTGCTGTTGCAAAGTGTGAAAACAAACTGATATTTATTCTGTGCCGGCCTACAGGGCTTGTTGCAATACACTCAAAAGGCTCTGAAAAGTTGGTTTGGCATGTATCCCAGGTGGAGGAATGAAGTTTGGGCTTCCCTCTCGAGATTGGCGAGCTCCTGGACTGTTGGCGCCAGCACATCCACATGACCCTTGTAGTTCCCACCTGGCGCAGAGCAACAGATTTGCACACTTAACATTTTATTACTTATCTCTTGATGATTAAGTATTTTGATTGCACGGCTTTTAGTCATCGATACGTTTCTTTCAGGTGTATTGACAGGTACCTCCTAAAGCCCGGCGCTGACCGTACGTGACCTTTCCATCAAACTCATCGACAGGCACTTTGATGTCTGACTCACACTGGGTGATGGTGCATTTTAGATGCTCCTCGATATCTGACAGGAGCTTTAAGCATAGCAAAAAACAAACAAAATCAAAAAAAAAAACCAAAAGGATAAGAGTGAGAAAGACATTCTTATACGAACAAAGGAGAGTGCGCTCGAACTGTCGGTACCACTTAAATTAGGTGAACCCACATGTGCTGGATTATACACCTGACACGATCTCAAACCCAAGAGTCCTGTTACTGCCAAGAAGACAAATGAAGGTGCTGCTTACCAAATCACTTTAAACCCCCCCCTGTTGAATTAGACGCTGTGTCATATTTCAAACAGCGAATTTAACGGGCGACTGTAACTTCATTAAACCCGTGTTTGTTCACCTCTTTCTCGTTGTACCAGATGGTGCAGCCTCCGTCCTCCTTCAACCTGGTGTTGTAGCAACCCCTGCCTCTGTTCGCGCAAACATGGTACCACACCTGCACGTGTAAGCAAACTTCCTTAGAAACATATTCATAACACTGGCTTCATATTTGAGCATAAGTGCATTTCTATAATTCATCACCTTCTCTTTTTCCATAGCAACCAAGGAGATGGCCAGTCCCATTCTGCCAGTTCAAAGTCCATGAAATGATTATTAATGCACTGCTCTTAAGAATATATGTATATAATCATCACAGATCATCAAATATGTAAGCCTAACCTCTCTGCTCTTCCAACTCTGCCAATACGATGAACATAGTTCTGCTTCTCATCAGGCAATGTTACATTAATCACTGGGGAACGGGAGATAAAAGTTGTGAGAACTGACTCCAGAACACAAATGTGAATATAGGGTACTGCAAAATTGCCATTAATAATGAAGACAGGTATTGATTACCGTAAGGAACTCCATGAATATCAATTCCTCTGGCAGCTACATCTGTGCAGATCAACAGACGCACATCTTTCTTCTGATAAAACAATGAAAACATAAATTATAGAACGGCCAGTTATACTGTCAGACAGCATCGTAAAGCTGAAGGTTGTGTACCTTAAAGCGGTCCAAGTTGTTTTTTCTCTCATTGGGCTTCCGGTCACCATGGAGACAAACGCAGGACAACTGGTGTCCTTTACTGTCTGGACCTGAAGGAAACAAGACAAATATGAAGACAGGATAATAAGTGCTTTATGCGGATTGGACACCATGTTTTTCTGTAAATTCAGTCCTTATATGTAACGCAGGAATGTACACAACGTTTTTGTCAAAAGAGAAAAATTGTCCTAAGCACCAGAACGTCTAATAAAATGTCCACAGTTTAAGATTTTAGTCATATGTTGGGTAAAAACCAGCTAATGCCTCCTACCGCCTCCTTGCTGGATGAAGTATTGTTCCATATTGTCGCAGTCGATCTTGGTGCGACAAAAGATTATAGCCTGGTCCATCTTGTGTTCTTTAATGGCCCTTATGGCGTACTCGCCCTTCAGCAATTTGATGGCCTCTGACCACATTTCTGTAGTAAACATAATGCATTTTCTCATTACTAGGGTAACACATTTGACTATTGTTAAAATGAGCCCGTGTGTTAAAGCTGCTGCTCATTTACACTTACCTGCAGAGTTGGCTCCTGGTCTGGTGTTGTCTTTGGCATGTACTTCATCAGTCTAAAACAGAAGAAACAAAGAATGAGATGAAAAAAGGTGAAAAAATTTAATGAAGATTTTGCTTGTGGCCTGTAAAGATTACTAGCAGGAAATGGCTATAACAGTAGAGTCCAACTTTAAACAGATGAGTGGAAATCACAAAGGACAATAAAATTGAAAACATACACAGCATTTTTGTCCATTGTGGTTGTTTTTTAAAGTGTTTTATAAATAAAGTTAGATTGGATACTTACATACTTCATACTGGGACAACTGGGTCAACTATGTTACACTCTACAGGTCCAGATTTATTTATTTATTTTTTAACAAATCAGGGATTATTTTGTATGGAAAAGATCGCTCCCTACTTGTACATTGTTTATCCTCTTTTATTTGGTTGTCTGACAGAAAACAAAAATATTATTCTTGCATTTAGAGCAGACATCAGATGATGTATGTATGTATGATATATAGATATAAGGTACCAAATGCAAATGTATGATAAAAAATTTTTAAAAAAAAGTGAAATATCCAACCATCTTGTTTTGGGAGGTGGCTTCTGCCATCCTTCACACTGTGTTTTATTAAGTTCTATCACTGGTCTAGAATCATAACGTTCTCACCCGGATGTGGTTCTTTCCCAGGCGCTCCCACAGTCGGTCAGATTTGGGGTTGACCGGCACTACAACATGGTGGACAGTCTCAGGAACGGAGTCCTCTCCCTTCAAGTCCACCCACGTGGGGAAGTGCATGATGCGCTCGGACAGCTTCTTCACATCGAATGAATGTAGGGTAGCTGAGCACACGATCACCTGAAGGAAAAAAAAAAAAGTTAAAGATGATTCAAAGGCTAACCCATAAAGACACAGTGCTGCTTTTATGGCAGTTACCAAATGAATTTTTCTCTCTATTCAACCTTTAAGTCATTTATCACCATTTATTGTAATATTACCCTCTTTGTTTTGCATTTTTCACTGTAAACTATGTATTTTTCCCTATATTCATTTAGTTGAGAAATAGATGTTCATGAAAACTCAAGAGTAAATTCAATGGTTGTTATATCAAAACTGAGAAAACTGAAGGAAAAGTGACTTTTTCTGCAAATCTATTAGTAATTGAGCATAAAACAAGTGTGTCCATGCACTGTCAATTATAAAACTCAGTAGAAGATAACAGTGTTTCCACATTTCTCTGAATGTCCAAATGACCATGAAAAGATGACAAACTGTATTTTACATGAATTGTATTTACATCTATTAGTAATATTAGTGGATCAACAGGTATTAAACATTTTACATCAGTAGATGGTTTTGGACACCAGTGGATGTTTGGGTTTTTATAGGTTATACAATTGTGGGAAAAAATTATTAGACCATCAAAAGTCATCAAAAACAATGCTTATGCAATCAAGTACTAACTCCTGTGTGTGTCATGTGACTAAAACAAAGAGAAAAGGAAACATGGAATGTCTAAAAGCACTGTTTGTCAGTACAATGACATAGATATTGATGCAAGACCTGAAGTGATTTTTGGTTTTTATCAAGAAAACATGGAAAATGGATAAATATCAGCTCTGAAATTAAACTACTATAAGATATTTTTGTTGTCATCATAATATTTGGCCAAACAAATGTACCTTTAGTTGCATCAGGCATTAAAATGAATAAGAAACTGAAGGAAACAAGCAGTGGTCTAATATTTTTTTTCCACAAATGAATATCCCTGTAGGGAAATTCAGTCTCTGTACTTAATCTGCACTAATACACACACATTGCTTAGCATTAATCTGAATTAGCATTAGCCATTAGTACATTATTAGCAGTCAGTTACTATTGGGGGGCACTGTGGGACCTATTCCAGACCTTTACTTTGATCGAAGGCACTGACAGGAGAATTAACCTATAGATACTAGTTTTTAATGGTGGGAGACAACATGGGATGGCTAATGCACTGGAATGAAACATGCAATAATACATGAAAGTCATGTCAAGCTTTACCTGAAGTCTCTTGCCATCGGAGGTGACCTGAGGGATTTGGTTATGGATCCTGTTGATGAAGTCTGTGTAGCCTGCAGACAGGAGGCCGTCCTAAGGACACACAATGAAGAGCTTTGATGGCTTTAATCAACATGAGCAGAAATTCAACCAGAGCGATGGGATGAACCACATTGTGACCCCGTCTGCTTAGATGTGTGTACTTTACTTAGGCATTAATTAACAATTCAGATATGTTTCTTTATTTATTTTAGTTTTAGTTCATTTTCACAATAAGATTTTTAAAACATTAAAAATGAAGACTTTATAATGTGATATTTTCTTATATTACGTATTAGTCAACACTTTGGATACATTAATTATATTTATTTAAAAGTTCTGAACACTTCACGGTTGCTGCTGCTTTTCATTTCAATAACTTTTCTTAAAATAAATAAATAATTCTAAAAAAAAAAAAAAGGTAAATCAATCAGTAGATTTATTTGTAGTAAACTTCAAACTTAGATCCAAAATAGTTCTACCGCCTACTACCACCAACTCAGCCATCGCCAACAGTAAAATCCTATTTTTACATTAATCCTGGGGTAATATTAATCTTAAAACACAATATATATAACGATAGTATGACAGTAAGAAAGTACATTTTGCTACACTATGACAACTTCTAGTTTTTATACCATCATCCTGGGTTAAACAATACATTTTTTAATCTATATCGGTAGATTTTGATAATAATACTTTTGAATACTGAACTTTTACTCATATTAGTACTATTGCAGTGTTAAATAAAGAACACAAATATTTCTATCATCAGTGTTCAACGATAATAATTATAAGTATTTGCACATTCTATTCTGCAGACAATAAGTGCTTCTGGTGTAAAATACATTTTACATACACATTCATCCAGGACCAAAAATCGGACTTGGGACAGACTGAGCTTCCCGGTGGATACAAGGTCGTCCAGTCTGCCGGGTGTTCCCACCACGATATCAATCTGAAGAACAATAAGACAAAGTCAAACACAGGGAGAGGAGCAAAAGTGTCTGATAGCCAACAGTTGTTGAACTCTAAATCTAATTTAGTGTTTATTTGGCAGCATTTCATGTCACATACCCCCAGCTCTAGAGCTGCCAGCTGTTCCTTGGCAGCGATACCACCAATCACCAGTAGTTCCCTGCAGAGACAGAGTTATTTAAAAACGATAAACTATCATTCCAGAACACAAGCACCGCCTGGCGGTGTGAATTTGAAAGACATATCATAAAATGGAGTATTAAACATTTAAAGAAAACAAAAAGCAAAACATTGCCCGTCAGACACACTGGTTTTCAACAATGGCAGTGCATGTTTGTTTTATAATATAATATATGAGTGTGCTTTTCTTCAGTAATTTAATGGAACTGCCACTCAAATGATAATTAATCAGAACACAGATGAGTCATACCTGAGTTTAGGGTTTTCCACATATTTCTTAAACTGCTTGACGTTGTTGAGGGTTTGCTCAGCTAATTCCTTTGACGGCTCAATGATGAGGGCTTTGGGGGCATTGGAAGATGCTTTCACCTGGCTCACTTTGGCAGTGCCTGTGCAAACACAGAGTGAGACACACACAGAGAGCAATTCAACCCCAGAATCTACTAGTCATGTGTAATAACTCTTGAAATAATAGTTCTTAAATGGGGAAAAATACAAATGCAGTAGAAATAAGATTGGCAAATAGAATGCTGTTTCCACTGCAACTATAAAATGTGAGGATTTTTCCCCTTGAATCTGGAGATATTCTATTCTGTCCATAAAGTTGATATAATCGACTCCACACCTGTTTGAGAAGACTTGTGTATATTGGCTTCTGGGGCTTTGTCCAGAGCAACAAATCCACTCTTAGGTGTATTTTTGAAGTCCTCTCCACCAAAGTTAAACTTCAGCTCTGCATTCTGGTTGACATAAAAATAACAATTTCCACATTTGTATGGTTTAAATGGATTATTTTTGTTTTTCGTGTTACTGCAATTTGGATGTGTCTTCTACTATTACCTTAAGAACACAGGAGGCAAAGAAGGCCTGGGTCTTCAAATGTTGAGGGATGTCAAATGCAACACCTAGGTCGTTACCTGGAACAAAACACAGAAAAGCTGCTCAGGAAAAAAAAAAAGCCTGGATTTCTTGTATAATCATGATGGTAAAGAAGTGAGATTGTACCATTTTTGGAGAAGGAAATTTGAGCCTTATCTAGATCCAAGTAGCATCCAATAGTGTCATGCATGGTGAATTCCTGCAAACAAATACATAAAAAAAAAAAGAAAACATGAAAATGAGCCTCACAATGGTTTACATATTAAAAGTGCCTGTGATCTTTACCTCTCCATAGCTGTCAAACTGCTTATTGTGTGATTTCTTTCCTGTTCCGCCAAAACCAAACCCGTACTTATCAGTCCCTAGAATGATAAAGGAGGTTTGGATTTAGGTTTGGAACTAAGTGTAAAAGGTTAGACCTTGACGGGGAACATGTAGAGTCAGTTTTAGATGTTTATTATTCTAAAGCATAGATTGTGAAGGGTAAAAGGACACACCTAAGTCCAGGGCTGCCTGACTAGTGGACCAGCCTACACGACACAGTCCTTGGTCGTGGCAGGTCACCTCATAATAGTATTTCCCTAGACAGACACAGACAAGGAAAACTATTAAAAAAACAAAAAACAAACAAAAAAAAAAAAACACAACAGAGATATGTGACATGATTCCCTATAGAATATACATTATCCATCTCGGGATCTGAGAAACACACCTTTAGTGACACCTTTCGTAGAGCGACAGCCATGCCATTCTTTAAACTCACGGCTCTGGCAGCATAGTCCATCTGGACCAATTGCTGTACAGATAGAAAACAAAAACATATTCAGTGTTTTGGTGGCTGACACAAATAAATAAAGCTGAAGTGTAAGTGTTATGAATGCATCTGTTGTTGTTGTGCTGCCCCCTGGTGCAGGAAAGCAGCATCACATGCTTATTTTTCTGAACTTCTTACCAAATGCTGTACTGCGGTCATAAGGATTCATCTGCCAGGTGTTGAAAACTAATAAATATGAAGGAAAAACAAAATGAGTCAACGTCTGTAAAGGCATTACAAAAACATTTAATAGGCACAGACCTGGGTAAAAAAAATAACACGAGTAAAGTAATTTGTGACTATTATACCACAAGATGCTCTCCTTTGTGACATATGACAGCATTTTAAGTTTTACCAAATTAAAAATTACAATTAGGTAAGTATACTCACTGGCTCCTCCAGTCTTGATGGAGGCTCTGCCCTTCTTTCCCTCCTGCTGATCTTTTAGGGTCTCATAAACAATCTGAATCACTGGAATACTGAAGGCCTTAAGATGACAAAGGGGAATTTAAAGTAAGTACTCAGGTTATGCATACATGGTAAATAATATGATAATTAAATACAAATAAAAGGGAATTAAATTTGACATACACCAGTTTTACCACTTCCAGTTTCTGCTGCCTTTAATAAAATAGAGAAGAAAACAAATCAATAAAAAAGAGTCTCATAAGCCTATGCCATTTTGGGAAAGAGGGAGAAAAAGAGTCAGACTTAATTACCATGAGTACATCTCCTCCACCAAGAATAAGAGGAATAGACTCTGCCTGGATGTCAGTTGGCAGACTGAAATGATAAATCAATGAATCAGTTGAATGGCAACTACTATTACATCAGGATATACATATAATATGTGCAGATTTATTACCATGCAAAATTTACAAATGTCAATGTCATGCAATGCAAGATGATCTGAATGAATCAGCATCGAATCTGTATTTTGTAAAGACACTTACAGCCAGTCCATCTCTTCCACGGCCTGAGCGATTTCAGGCATGACACCCATTTCTGTTGAACATAAGCCATATATGCAGATTAATTGCGTTAATACGTCTATCGGAATTCGTTTTGTGTAGAAACAGAATTCAACGTTATGTCAACATGAGAAAATAGACTGGAAATCTTACCCGAAAACGCTGCCATTATTCCTGACACAAGTGCAACTCAACCGGAAGTAACGTGTCTACATGTCCCGGCTCGGTGCACCCTTTTTTAGTGGTCGGTCGTAGCAGTGCTGTGGCATTGGTTCCGGATGGTTAAAACATGTTGTTAAATATTATACCATTATACACCCATATATTTTAGTGTCCATAATTAGATATATTTATTTCCAAACGACTGTCAGGCTAGTCTATGTAAAGACGCCGCTTATTCTACTACTTTGTATTTCCTTACTTATTTTGTCCCCTTCCGCGTGCCGTCCGCTTCTGTCAGTTGGATCAAGTAAACATGGCTGAAGACAGTCTGATTGAAAACGATGATGAAAACATTTTATACGATTTACTTGTTATTACTGAATGGCCTTCAGAGACGGACACTCAGGTTAGTTGGCGGTCCCTGCATGTTTAATCGTAGTCCTATTCCTACATCTTACCTTGAATATTTACTTGAAAAACGGCCACGGAAAGTTAAGTATCATCAGTTGAGTAAGGTCAAGCCTGTAAGCCACGTAGCGCAAAAACAATGTTGGCTAGCTAAACTATCTCACTATTTTATCACGTATACTTTAGAGAATAGCTTTAATTCCGCATTATGTCGTGCATTTTTAATAAGAGCTTAAGTTGCTTGATAAGATAAACATTGCCATCCAATAAAAAGTATGCATTAAGTTACCAGATGGAGCTGAAGAGCATTCTAATGTATTTTAGGCAAAAGGAGACTCTGGTTTTCAAAGCTGTCGTGGAAGAAAATAATGTTTCAATCAAAGACTACTGAATGAATTTAAGTTCTTCTTATAAGCTCACCTGTCACTTTGTAACATTTGCAGTTACGAGGCAATAAAGAGCACAACACCTCCGTCATTGCAAAAGCAGTGACAGGTAAGTAACTTCATCTTGTATTTTATGATAAAACATGTCTTCCCAAGTTTAATTTCTCTTGTGGAATTGAATTGCTTTATTAATTTCTCTAAAGAAAGACAAATAAGTGAATATTTTCTGTTATCCCAAAGTAATGTCCAGTTGATTTTTTTTTTAGGGATTTGTTTATTTATTTTGACTACCTTTATATTTCATTGAACCTGATTTGATTTGATTGTTAATTTGATGTACCCCCATACATTTATGTAAAATCATTATGAATAAAGTGAAGTACATTACAATGTATTTAGCACCACTCTGTACTATATTTAGATTTATTCCAGCACTCAATAAATAAACAAATAAATTAATTAATTAATACATAAAAATACAATACAACACAATTTACAGCCATAAGGTGGTATGATAAGGGCTTTTGGGCTAAATATCTTTTCTATGTATGTGAATATCTTTATTTTATAAGCAAATTGATTTTAATAGTGAATGTATTTATTAGTGAATCAATTTCAATTTTATATATTATTCACTTTTCCCCATTAGAATACTGCAGTGTAGTAAAATAGCATAATGAGTCTGTTAAGATGTTATAGATCAAAGTGAAAACACTGCTACTAATATTGTGTGTCTTCAGAACTACAGTGCTTCTGTAAACAACATACAGTATTTAATTATCATACAGTTATCATTATTAAACTTGTTAAATTTCTTTCAGGGCCTTTCCGGTTAGTTCTGCATTATTTGTGGTACAGGTAAGGCCATCATCATTGTGTTAAATTTTCAATATCAGTCTCTTATGTTAGTATGTTATTTTCAGATTTTCTTACCCTCTCATCTCATAAAATAGTATCGAAATGTATACAGTATATCTGCCTATTGGGTCTAATAGACAGATGACAAAGGTGTCATTTTTTGCGTCTCAGAAGAACTGCATCACATTATGAGCAGTGAGAGAGAAGAGTAGAATGATCTAATGTTCTTTAGTTTTTATTTTTATGCTTCTCTGTATATTGTATGATTTAATTATTGATGAACTGGACTTTCCAAACTGACACACAGAACAGTCCTAATCACAACAAAATAGAAAAAGGACAGAAATTATGAAGCTGAATACTGACACAGAGGGATTATTATTGTAGTTTTTTTTTTCTTTTTTTGGAGAATATTGCATAATATATATATATATTTTTTTACATTCTGTCTAATCAGAGAAAAAAACACAAGATATTATACATGACCATACATATGAACACATTTGAGTTTAGAAAACGGTATTACCAATACTGAAAATTACATGAGTCAGACCATAAATGTTCACTTTGACCACAACACTTAAATAAATGTTTGAAACAAAAAAAAAATAACAAGACACAAACAAAGTTCATGTAGAAAAGAATGAAAAAAGAAGAAGTTAAGAAGAACTACATGGAGGCTTGGTGCAATTTACCACCTGATTACTTCAGAAAACATTTGACACTTCAAGATATAGCTTATTAAATGCAAATAAAGGTCACATGAAATAATGAGCTTTAGTTTAGATTTTTTTCTGATTAGTTTTCAAACATTTCCCTGTGGTCTACATCAACTGTAATTGCTCTGCTTGGGTCTGAATTCGTCATTAATTCAACTCCACAGGTTCTCCAACCCTATTTCTGAATAATGACACCAGAAAAGAAAAATGCAAATTAGCCACTTCACACCCCACTGCCTTCAATTTGTTGACCGTACTTCTTTGTCCTATTCAACTACTTGTGTTCATTCAACAACTGAACATTTTAGGTAATCTGCTCAAAGACATATTTTCAGTACAGACTACAACCACTGCTGCAACAATTCTGGTTTACTCATGGGAATGTTCGTTCTTGACCTTATATGTTCAAATGCTGTGATGTAGCTAGTTATAAAACATGAGAAATTAAGCAGGAATTAAAACAAGTTGTAGAAATCTGTTTACTTTATGAACTATTAGGGTCCAAATACATAAATAAATGAACCAAAGACTAATAAAAGTGGGTTTAGGAGACTGACAAAGTAAATATATAAGCTGAATTTTCGATTTTTCAATTCTAGACGTGTGTAACAAAAATATTTTTTGCATTTGTAGATCCACTGTGATCTGAATGTTGGAATTTACTTGAGTAAATAATAAGCTGAGGCACAATATGATTAAAATTGCAATTATTTTTCTCGAGAAATTTCAGGTTTTTCATGGAAATTCAAGTTAGTCACAGTTTTTGTTTAAGAATCGTTAGTGAATGTAATTCTTACTTGTACTGAAACAAAAAGAAAAAAATAGATTTGTCATTATTTTTTTTACTTATTATACTATTATTGTACTAGTCCAGCCCACTTGAGGTAAAATTGGGTGTATGTATCCCATGCACTAAAATGACTTTGACATCCATTGACATGTGCTGATCTCAGTGTTAGTGGAGCTGGTTTGTAGTTCAACTGTTAAATCATGAAAAAAAAAAAAAAAACATTTTAGTTTAGATTTGCAAGAAGTAAAATGAAAGCAAGTTTGCAACAGGTGTTAACAGTCTAACAGGGCATTGATGCACTTGACAAAATACATGACGTGTTGGATCTTAAAAAATGCTCAGTATGGTCATTTCTCGAGTTTTGTGAAAGTTGCTCCATTACACAACCTTCTTACAGCAGACTGTCTGATGAAAACTATTATCAGATGGCTGCATGTGGCCCACAGTGGATTCTTTAAAGTTGTTTTTAAAGCGTAGACCTGCTTATCCTCTCAGCAGGTGGTCAGTCAGTACCGTCAGTAACATAATGAAATATTTAAACCCCCTCCCGCCATCCTTGTCTCACATCTCCCCTTCTGTTTTTGCTGATGAGATAGGATGATGAGTTTTTATTTATTTGGTACAGGAGTCATTCCACTTCTCACATCTTAGTTAAACATCAGTGACTTTTTGGATAAAAAAAAATGTGAAAACTTCCATTTCTGACCTGATAAAATCCCACAATGTTTTTTTTTTTTGTTATGAAGAGTAAATGTTTCATCATTAATATGCGTGTCATAAGCTGCACCCCTTTCTTATTTTTCACTAGATTGAGTTGAAGTTATCTATGAAACCCTAAGGCTAAGCTTCAACATGTATTCATCGAAATAGTTACCTCCGCCAAGGAGGTTATGTTTTCGCCTGGGTTTGTTTGTCTGTTTGTCCGTTTGTTAGTTAGTAACATAACTCGAAAAGTTATGGACAGATTTTGATGAAATTTTCAGGATTTGTTGAAAATGGCACAAGGAAGAACCCATTAACTTTTGGGGGTGATCCGGAAGAAATCCTGGATTCTGGATCACTTTGAAATTT
>JAPSES010000098.1:9187774-9200922 GCA_029822895.1 Maxillicosta whitleyi | reverse complement strand
TATGTATGTATATATATATATATATTTATATTTGGTTTGTATTAAGAGTACTGGGTGTTCTGGGGATATACCCCAAGCCTCGTTATAATACTATTTGGTTTGTACTTTTCATTCAGAGGTTGTTGTTTTTTATTGATAGGTGTTTGGATGATGTCAACTTCAAGGATTTTCTGTCTCTATGCAATGCCAGCAAAATACACATACCAATCATAAAATTTAGCTCTGAGGGCACAGCTTCAAAAATTCACAACTAAAAAAGTACTTGGAGAAAGGTTTTAGGACTTTACAAGGTCATGGCAACTTAATCGATTTTTTTTAAAACATTTAGTTTGACATAAAAATCCATGACATGAACCCAAGAGGGTTAGATGTGTTGGCTTGGAAAGAATTCTAAATCTATATCAGAGTGAACACATATAAGGAATTTGGTTTCAGTTTTTCTTTGCTCACATGTTTCAACATGAACCTAAAACAACCTGAACCCAATCACACTTGAACATAGACCTAATATAGGCAAACGTTCGACGACAGACAAAGACAACAATGGGATGAGATTTACACTGGATTTATATTGTTTTTATGGACTGAGTGCAAAGTGAAGTTTTATACAGTGAGCAGGGATCCGGTCTATTAGAATATATGTTTATGTATATATTATTTACAGTAATGTGTGTGTGCTGTCAATGTGGAAATGAAATGTATGATAATATAATAAATGTAAACTATGTTTCACTGATATGAACTGGAATTCAATGGAGAATCTGCAATTTGTTATTGTCGAATTAGTATGACTAAATGACAGGCATGAAAGTTATTAAAATGTTCTGAACTGTATTTAGCAGCTTTTACTTTTTTTCTTGTAATAAATGAGTGACTGTTACATTAATTTTTGTTCCATTTTTCTGTAAACCTCAGCCCGACCAGCTCTTCTCTGCCTCCTGGCCTCGTCCGACTGGCAAACAAGCAGATCAACTGGCAGCTCATCTTAGCAAGGTGCATCAAACAAACGCACACATACACACTTACACTAAATAGCATTGTGAGGACACTCATTAAAAACTCACTCAGTTCTCCCTGTGCTTCCCGTACAACAGCAGGCACGCACAGGTTCACACTCACTGTGATCAATATGTGAATATGGACTACTTAGTTGCTGACGTGCACTGAGCCCCCACATTCTCCTGCTTTGTGTATCCCCTCAGCCAATCATTTAATCGTATTCATTACAAGAGACAAACCAAGTAGAAAGGCAGTTTTTAATTGGCTATTGATTCAACCATGTAAGACAGTGTTAAGTGTGGCCAATTGATGCTGCAGATGTCCATTAGTTTGATGTGCTTGATCCTTCCATTTCGTTACTTTCAGCCCTTAAATCTTTCTCCCTCATTTCACTCCCTCTGAAACTATCTTTGCTCAGTTTAATGCTTCTAATCATTGTTGTTCCTTTAAGTTTCTTTAAGCTCTTCAGGTTCCTATTCCAGCGTATTATATTGTATCTGTTTCAGCCAGTTGTCCTCCATCATCTTGTCCATCATTAATCTGTCCAATCTTCCTTTTAATGTTCATTAATGTATCTGCCAGCTTTATTTAAAGGTGTATGGTATATTTATTTCTCTTTACCATTCTTAACCATTTCCCCCCCTCTTTTTTTAATACAGTAATGGCAAACTGTTGGCAGTGGTACAGGACCAGTGTGTGGAGATTAGGTAACTATTGAATATCAACCATCTGTTTAAGGCACTTTTCATTAATTGAGTGTTTATCATGTCTCTTTAAAACAGAGCTCCAGTCTCATTTCATATTTAAAGAATTCTGATATTTAAAATTGTATTTATTTTTTTGTTGTTTTTGAGAAAAACACACATACAGACAATAACAGAATAAACAGCAGGGGGAGAATCCAACATTTGAGTAACATTTAGTCCATACGTATGAATACAGCCATCAATATGCCCTTTGTAGGGGCACGTTGTTATTATACACAATCAGTGAAAAGAGGTGATGACATGCACATCCAGGCACTGAAAGGTGCAGAGAATAAAAAAAAACAGTGGATGAAAGAATCAGATAAGGTCCTCACAACCTGTGAGCTCCCAAATTATTTTATTCACGGTGATTAAAATTCTTTGGGAGCTCACAGGTTGTGCGGACCTTATCTGATGCTTTCATTATACAAAATCAGGCCTTACAGTTCAAACATAAGTGAGCCATTTTAACCAATTTTCAGCGAAGAAATCAATTTTACATATCAGCTTAAATATGATTCCCTCCATAGCATACGTACTGTATATACTGTAAGCTACATCAGTTCAGTCATTTATAGTAGGTATGTCTCTTTTCAGCCATTTTCTAGTCATGGGCTTCTTGCTGCTAAGAGTAGTCTTAATAAACATTTATTTTTTCTGCACTCTTGAGTTCTTCTAAATCACTGAAGTACATGGTCTTGAATTCAAAACAAATTTTTAACTTTATTTGCCTCACTTAAATTGCCTCCAGGAGGCCATGGATACGACTCCAAAATAGAACTACAGGGGGACAATCCCAGAAGATCGCAGTCGGCCATAGTACATCCATAGGACCTGAATAATATGACCTGATTTTTAAATAAAAAAATCATATTTAAGTACAAAAACAGTCAACCTCAGTTTGTTTTTGTCAGTTGACTAATTATTTCTTTGGTCTAGGTGATGCCTGAGGCCAATTAAAATGACACTTCACAATTAGTTTTGTTTATGTGAAAAAGGAGCGTGGAGAAGGAGGCCAAAGCTTATTTACCTGTATATGTTTGTGTTCATTTTGAGTAGGTGTAATTACCTTCAAAAACAAACCCAGATTCCCTTTTACAGTTCATAAATATGCTCACACAGCAGTGTACACTGTTGACACAGTGTAATGCTTGAAATGGAGTGAAATGGAAATCAACTACGTATACAAATATGTCCTGCTCTCTGAAGGTTAACTAAACTAGGCCTTCACTCAGACATCACTATATTTAATGTTGAACCTTTGTGTAATTGAAATCCTGCTTTATGAACATGTATGACTGTTCCATCATGTGTGTCTGAGCTATTCCGAGAATAAGCTTGTTACATTTAGCTCAGTGTTGTAGATTACTTTATACAGGGTTCCTACAGGGTCTTAAAAGTCTTGAATTTACAAAACTGCATTTCATACCTTAAAAAAGTGTTTAAAATGTATTAAATTTGATATGGCAGGTCTTATATGTTTCCATAAACTTGTAGGCTGTATTGTGTTCAAATGTGTCTGTTAAATGTCCAAGCTGCAAAGAGTAACATTAGTCTACTCACTTCCACCCCTTCTAACCTGACAATTTATATGGAAATTAGGAACAAATTACTATTGCTAACTTTGCAGCCCTTAGTGAGAAATAATCACAAACACTTTCGGCTCTATGCACAATATGTAGGTAATAGTCAGTCTCTACTGATGCAAATATATATTTTCCTAAATTCTAGGAGTCACTAATTTTTGCAAGTATGGCTGTGAAATGGACGTTAAATTCTGTTGTATGTGTCTTAAAAAGGTCTTAAATTGAACTTGTAGAAACCTGTCGGAACCCTGTTTATAGCCTCAGATTAATACTTTGGTTTCCTCTTGTTTCCTTGGGGTACAGCAGCGTTGTTTAATCATAGTGTGTTTTATAGCCTTGCTTCATAGTATGAGGTGGTGTGAGTGGGTGTTAAGTCAGCTCAAGGCCTGATCCACCGATCTGTGTTAAAAGTCTGTCCAAACACAGCCTACTCTCAAGGCCCGGTCGGCTTGATCCATTGAGCTACTTTGGCAGACGCTCAATGGCTGTAACTGCCCTCTTTATATTGGGTCAGATAAGGTTAGGCGTGCGTGGCTGCGTGCATTGTTACCATGTGGTGTATTTTCACATTCTTCTTCCATCACTCGCCCTGTGTGTGTGTCCTCCTCAGGTCTGTGAGGGATGACTTCTGCTCCGTCATTGGGAAATGCCAGGGTAAGACCTCTCTTGTTTTACCCATCACCGTACTTCACCTCACTGATCAAATGGGTCATTTACTTGTGTGTTGTACAAGCCTTGTATTATCTTTAAGTAAAATGCCAACTTAGTGTGTTATTACAAGACCTAACAGGACTTTACTTTTGTAAAATTTTAAACATTTGTTATTGTTATGTAGAAAATCAATGTCATTGAAGTTACCATATTTGAATTCTTATCCGTAAGTAGCAAAAAAAAAAAAAATCCAAGAAAAACACATCTAAGGTGAAATGGACATGTATTTTAGAACAATAGATTGTCCGGCCAAAATAAAAGTCACACATACAATATTTGACTGCACAATCTTTGGTTCTGATTCCAGGAGACATTCAGTGGATTTAACTCCACAAATAGTTCAGATCCTTCCATGGGTCAGTACTGCAGTGGTTCATAATATTTGAGCTGGAACAGGTTATTTCAGTCTAACTGCAGTAAGTGTCCTCTCATGTCTTTAACATCTAACAGAATGGACAATGCCAGGACTAATCAGGATCATCAGGTTTGGGACAGATCATCAATAATCAAAAAATGAATGAAACTATGGATAGAAAAAATATTATGAACCTTATTGTGGCATTATGTATTATGTGGTTAAAAAGATGTGACAGTGAATGTATCCTGGATCCTGTATCCTGGAATCAAAACTGAAGATGGTGCAGTCAAATATTACATGTGCCGCTTTTTTTTTTTTTTTTTTTTTTTTTGGCCGAGTGTGTAGTGTAAGTGCTGATCCACACACCTGTCCACTCCACATCCACACGGTCCCTTTGAACATCATTCCTTATATTAGTACCATTACTTCATCATTCCTTACATTAGTACCATTACTTCATCATTCCTTACATTAGTACCATTACTTCATGGTACCTAACAAAGCAGGTCCACTCACTGTTCATACACAGATGGACCTTACAGACCCTGTAGACCACTATAACTGTTGCTCTCACTGTCTTGTAATGCATACAGAAATGATCAAAAATAGTCACTTGCTCGATATAAAGAGTTAAAAAGGTGTAAATGAATCAAGGGGTGTGTGTCCTTGTGCAGCATACTGTGATTTTAAGTGACTAAAAGCACAAGTGAGAATAAAATAAATCAAAAGCATCAAGGATCATTGATATAAAATTAGAATTGGAGTTTTAATTTTATGTATTTATTTAAGCTGGACACTTAATCAAATCTCACTTGCAATGTCAGCCATAGAAATTATATGATCACCAAAAGCTGCATTTTAATGGTCTAGCCTGGTAATGTTCTTAATTCAATGATCCTGAGCAGACAAGTGCGCAATGTAAAACATAAATAATGTATACCAAATTATGCAGCCTCCAATATCTGTGCAACAAATGTGAACGATGTCATGTCTAAAATGATGAAAGTACTGTTCATGTGATGAAAGGTTGAATATCTGAGCATGTTTTTTTTCTTTGTACTAAGTCTTCAGTGTGCGTCTGACTTAGACGTAGCTTTAATTCATAGCATGTTAATCTTTGTGTTCTGCATTTGTACATGGCTTCTTTTGAGTTTTTTTCAAAGAGAAATATCGGCCAAAGCCGCTAATTGGAATGCGTGAGTGTGACACCGAAGATAGTGGCCCCTCGTCCCCTGCACTGACACTCATTAAACACAGCATCATCGCGCTTGATAAAAATAAATCACCTTGATTTTTTCTTTCTTTTTTTTTTTTTTTGATTAGCTATATTTTGAAATGGTTGTAATTGCTCTATCCAAACATGTGGAGAACCAGACAGTGCAGGTTAACGAGTTTTAAAGCCTTAAAGCTGCTATGATTAATCATTTCGTATAGAAAAAAAATAAAATCACGATGTCTTAAATGTGTTGCTCACGGTAATGAACCCACGGAGAGTTGCTTTTAACTCTTATGCTCTGTGGGGTGTTTTTAATATGTCTATTTTCCACTAAGAAATAAGGCTTAACTCTTCAAAATATTAGTCAGAATATTATTAAAATCACATTATGAACAAGTGTACTTACCAAGTCAAAGGAACTGTAGTCTGATTTAGAAACATACATTTTGCTCTGATATACCATCATGTGTGAAGATTTCTGAAGCTACAGATGGAAAAAGGAGCATGCTCGTTTGGTACAGACGCCAGCGAATATCACAGCATCATCTTCACGGCTTTTTCACTAAAATAGTAAATGGACCAAAGTAGTTTTCAGTGGCTCACATTCACCCAACAAATACACACAGATACATTCAGTATCGAATGAACCAGTCACTAAGAGGAACTTAGATGGCAAAAACACGCTTCATCCCCTGAGGATCAGCTGCATTGGAATGAAATCCAAACATGACGATTTCCATGTGATTTAACCCATAAAGACCCAAACGGACACTGGCGACCAAAACTATCTACTGATGCAAACACTTTATACCTGCTGATCCACTAATTCTATCAATCCATGTAAATAACTGATGTAAAATGCAGTTTTTCATCTTTTCGTTGTCCTCAGTTATGACTCATTTGGACGTCCAGAGGCAGTTAATAAAGGATTTTTATAATTTTAAATATTGATTAACACACTTTAGTTTGTGAGTATAGTCCATTACATAGTATACTTGAACAAGAGTCATCATTGTTATCAGTAAAACCAGGGCTTTTCCTAAAATATGTCAAAACAAGTCTCAAGAATGTCAATAACAGAGTTTTCCCTGTTATTGTTAAAATGGAATTATGCATTTTAAAACATTTCTCTGTGGTCTAAATAAACTGTAAATTGTTCATTAATTCAGCTCCACAGGCCCAGGTGTCTCAGGTCTTTCCTTCCTGCAGATTACACAACAGAAACGGCTCCAAATAATTCAATAAACCATCTCCATGTTCAACCTGTAGCATGCTCAACACACGCACAACTATAAATAGCATATATAGCTATTTGCAATTTGTCTTTATTTTTTGATTTTGCACATCTTGCTTTTGTGTGCATTGCTTTTGTGCTTTTTGTACTTCGCCGCTGTAACCTGGACTTTTCCCTTGTGGGAAAAATAAAGTTTACCAGACCAGACCAGACATCTACAACGGATGAAAAACCTTTACTAATATTAGTTTAGTTAATAATGACTAGTCTTATCCATATATGTGTTACTGCTGATTAAAAAACAATTACTTATAGATCAAATTTAGAATGCAGTTGTTAGATTCAAGCTGTCCTTGGTTCTGTTCTTGCCATGAATTTTTCATGCTAGTTCGCATTGACATTCTGCCCCAAACGCTAAAGCATTAAAGCCCCTCCTGTAAGAATCCCAAAATAAAACTAGTGTGGGCTGTCTCAGTAGTTCTGTCTTTGTGATTTGCCTTTTCTTTCTTCATTTTTTTCCCCTCATTCTCATCATATTTCCCACCCTCTCGGCCTCTTACTATATTTGTTCTGCTCTGGCTAGCCGTCATTGTGGGCCGTTGTTCTAATGGTTCATAGTGTGGATAACAGTAGCCTCTAGGCCTGTGTAAACCCCAGCCTCCCCCTCTTTTTCATTCCATTTCGTCTCTCCTTTTCATTTTACTTTTACTTCATTTCATTTCACGGAGATTTGTCCTAATGGATTTTGCTGTGATCCTGCCTTTAATGGCATTTGCTGTTAATGGAGGAGCGTGCACGGAGGCATGCGTTCTGTGTTTTTTACTCGAGCACCGCCTTGTGTGTATGCATTCCGTGCGCATGAGTGTATTCGGTGCATCCACACCTGTGTTTTCACTCAGCGTCTTTTTTCCCTTTTCACTCCTCCCTGTCTGCTCCTGTAACAGCGGAGTCGTCTCCCGCCCCCGTACATAATTCATAAGCATTGAACTCTGATAAATGCATCCACAAGGCTTCAGATAGAAGGTTTCTGTTGGGTCGTCAGGCATAATTCTCCCCATCGTCTGCCACCTCCCCTCTGCTAAAAGAACAGGACACTAGCATCCAATTTTCCAGCTTCCCCAAAAAGCCATCTATGTGGAAATGGAGCCCTCTCAGCCGCAGAACAACATACAGCATGTTATTCATAATGGGAGGGAGATAGGCAATGGATGGAAGGCAAAGTGAAATAGAAAAAAGGATTAAAATAGGAAGGAAAAAAGAGCTAAATGTACAAAAAGAGGAGAAGAGAGGAGGCGCGTGGTCTCAAATGTTCTTGTTTGCTCCTCCTCAGCTCACAGTCTCATAGGTGTTTTAAATCTCCTACATCCTGAGGTGCTTTCGAATACTTAAGGCCCTTAAAATTTAGGGGAGCTATTATTTCTCTCAGCGGGTGCCAAATTCATTGTGTCTCGCTCCCTCTTTCACCATCTCTCCTTCACTGTGTCTGTCTCGCCTCCCACTTCTTTGCTTTGTTCTTCATTTAAAATTCTAGTCATACAATATCCGACGCCTCCATTCGTTTGCAGTATTGCCCACCAGGGGTTGCGGCAGCATTGCACAGCCAAGAAATCCAATACAATAAACGCCAATAGCACTGTTATGTGATATCAACAAAAACATAACTTCCTTTTCATAACTTTATTGCTTAGCAGACAGAGCACCCGTAGTGACATATTATGTTTCACACTGTTCGCCAAATGCAGAAATATGAGCGACTTAAATACTCCACTTGGCTTTCTTCTGTCCGACACGTCGTGATTTTGCACATGTTTACAAACCCCCCCCCCCCTATTTTCAACACAGACTGGTTTATATATAAAAACAGAGATGTATTCATAACAGGATCAGCAGCTGATTGGACAGCCCCCGCTCTTCTATACGAGGGAAGTATGTCAGTGAATCCTTGAGAAAGTGCCAGCAGGCAGGGATGTGCTTTATCACAGCGATATGGTTACATTCCCAGCACTGCTGAGCCAGCACATCGCTAAAACAGTAGCCTATACTTCAATAAAAACTGGATTTATGATCTCCATTCTCCTCCCCCTTTCTATCTGCCTCTTTTACTCACTCCACCTTTCCCACTTTTCACTGTGAGTGCACGTGCAGATGTGTTTGTGCACGTCTTTTGGAAACAATTATTGAGATGTATTACTCTAGCTGTCTTTCATAGATGAATTGGATAGGTCCGTAGACACTCTGTGTTGATGTATGCCATTAGCTCTGTGCTTCTTTCCCCATCTGTATTCATCTTTAGCACACCAGAGATTTTTTTGAAGGGAGTTTTCTCATCTGGCCTTATAACAAATCCTTGGCTCACTTGTTATTCTTTCTCTTTTATCCGCCTCTTATGTATGGACTTTCAAGTGTTGCTTTTTTCCCCTCTTATCTGTGATAGTGCCAAAGGACCCAAACCCACAATGGCGCCGGGTGGCGTGGAGCCCTGACTGCACCCTGCTGGCGTACGCCGACAGCACCGGCACTGTGCGCGTCTTTGACCTCATGGGCAGCGAACTCTTTGTCATCCCACCGGTAACGTCTCCAGGCTAACACGATGCTTTTTGTGCATATGTTGATTATAAGTGACTATTTATACCATTTGGAGACCTAGTGTTTACTTATCTCCTTTTCTGATGTATTTTGTGAATTTATTTTACTCAGCATAGTGTAATAAATATTTAATAGTATAAACAAAGTCAACAGTCTACGTATTAACTTGTGACTGAATGGACTGCTTATATTTGCACACTTAGATTCTCAGAAAACAGAAAATCAGTTACAGTACACTCTCAGAAACAGTTATACCATACTTCTGTAAAAAAAATTTATTTTTAAAAGTATACTGGTGTTGATCCATAATTTACCCAAACTATAGAAATGCATTCCGTGCTTTTTATACCGTAAAAATACCTTTCATAATGCATTTGTGCTTTCATCACCATAGTGAATGGAAGGGATAAAAGACAACTAATCCCAAATCTCAATTCAGCATCTGAGCTGACATAGTGGTGGTCAATAAACATTAGTAGAAAGTAGTGATAGATGCAGTGATCCTGAGTGATAGCATCAAGAAAAAGGAAATAGCAAGGGCTGAAGGAGGAGGTGGGAAGCCACGTGTCTGCAACATTGAAATTTCTACTGTAATATTCTACATAAACAAATAAGTACACGACCACTTGTCTAATTTAAATGAATCAATTGAAAATAATGTAAATCACCTCTCCTACATGCTTTTTTTTTTAAAGTTAGTTTTACATTTTACAACTGTAATTTTCCTGTAATTATTTAGTTCTTGCAGTAAGTGATTATAATGACCAGTCTAATTAATGATGCACAACATTCATATTGGCAGTAATTCACTGGAAAAAAATCAAAATCTTATGAAGTGTATTTATTTATTTTTTTTTTACATTTTTAGGAAAATTTAAGTCAGTTTTATTTGTAGAGCCCTATATCACAACAAGGTTGCCCCACAGGGCTTTACAGGGTTAAACAATAGTCAAATAAAAACAAAGGTCAAATATACAGTCGATGAAGGAAGTTAATGTCCTGGGCATCCCCCGATCTTTAGACCCTCCTTCTTGGCAAGAAAAAAACTCCAAAAATCCAGTAGGAAAACAGAAACCTCAGGGAGAACCACAGTGAAGGACAGATCCACTCCCATGGACAGACAGACTGTAGATCCACCAGGACTGATGGATGTCCATTTATGGATGTAGTTCCAGTTATGATGCGATTGGGTGGGGGCACATGAGGGGTCCATCTAGTCCGAAGAGATAGGTGAGGGTGCAAAGGTTCATTCAGTCGGCTTAAAAGACGGAAAGTATAGCCACTTCCCAAGGGGGGGGGGGGCACCTGGTGAATAGTAATGAACAGACTAAGTAAAATAAATATTGTAAATTATATAAGCAGACTGAAGTGGTATGTAGTAACAGAAACAGAAGATAGAACTCCATGCTCTGTACTTCCCCTGGCATTCTTACTCCGAAGGCAGCTTAGACTGAACTGTGGGTTCAGTCTGTTTTTAACAAAAAATATCTGTTTTCAGTGAGATATAACAACTTATTTTGAGGCAATAGATCTTGAAAATGTAATTTCTAGAAGTCTTACCAAGAATTAAGAAATAAGGAAATGTAACAGACCACTAAATAATATGCAAGGCATTAAAATGGCTTCATTCATTCAGCCTGTCATTCTGTCAGCATTATATATTGTATTCCTAAATTTATACACAATTAACTGACATTTTTTCTTCAGTATAATCAAACATCATCAGTATCAGACTTTCATACAGAGAGCTTGTTCGACTGCATTTAACCCTACCTTAATATGCAGGGAAATGTACAGAACAAACCTGATGTTCTTGTCTGGTTCTTTTAATAAATTCAGACAGATTTAGCGAGTCCTGTCCATACAGACCAATGGTTTAGATCAGTGGAATTTCTTATATTACAAAGTTTGCAGTGAGTGCAGTTGTAAGGGTTCACATATCCATCAACTGGACTCTAGAGAAAGACTGAGCCCTGCTCTGCTTCTTCAAGTGGAGCTCACATTTACTGGGCACTTTGAGCTGCCTGTCACCTTTTGAAGACAGTGTATTTCTGTCAGAGCTCCGTCTGTCTGCCATGGCTGCTTTTTCATTCATTGTCTCTTTTTCTTCTGTTCATCTCTTTGCTCCCGCATTCCTTCTTCGTCTTCATCTTTATCACCACCTCTCTTTAAAGTTTCACAAGCCGGCTGCTCTTCTTGTCCTCCCTGGACCTTCATCTCTCTTTCTTTGTTTTTGCATTTATCCCATCCTGGAGAGAGAGAGAGAGAGAGAGAGAGAGAGAGAGAGAGAGAGAGAGAGACTGTGTGTGTGTGTCAGTAGCTTTTCTCTTGCTGCCATTTCAGGTTCCATCTGTCACCCCCTCACTTTAATGCCCTCAATGTGCCGCTTATTATCTGTCTGCCATATCTGTCTATCCTCTCCTCCATTCCTCTCTCCGCCTTGTCAGAGACAGTGAGTGCACACACTTATTCCACTCCCCAGCCACACTCTCTCTTTCAATGTCTGTGATCTTCATTCTTCTTTAGTGCAGCATTACTTTGTTATGCATCTACAGTACACCACTTGCCCACGTACATCAGCTCCCCCTGCTCTGCTGTACTGTTTCTCTTGTTTGTCACTGTTAAGAGCACACACCGGTGACTTGCTGCTATTTCTGGCAGTGATGATAAAACAGCAAATTTGACAGAAAAAGTAAAGTGTGCCTGGATTAAAACAAAATTTAAATTTGCCCATCTTCCACACTTTCTGTCTCTCTTTCCAGTTGCTCTGTTTCTTATCTTTTGTTCCCTGCCTTCCTTGTCCCATCATTTTCTCTTTTAATCTAATCTCTTTCCTGTCTGCTTTATGTTTTTTTTTTTTTTAACAAATGTAGCTGGTATGATGTATCTTTGTTGTTTGCCCTTGTAAAAACATGTTTGGGGCTCACACTGATAGATAATGCATCCATTTTTTTTCCCATTCTTTTGATTTCTTCCAGCAGTTACAGCACTCGCTTTCACACTTTTGTTTCTCGTGTTTCTCTCTTGATCCAGGTGGTGAGTTTTCCTGGAGATTTCAGTTGTGCAGTTGCAGGCCTGATCTTCCTGGAGTACACTGGCAGTGCTCAGTGGTCTGCAGAGCTGCTTGTTATCACATATGGTGGTGGGCTTAAGAGCTACCTAGTCAGGTGAGAGACAAAAAACACTACCATTTCCTAACTAATAAATGAAAAAACACATCCCAGAGCAGATGTGAACCCTGAAACCACACAAAAGACCCATCTGTAACCAGTGGTACACTTCCAAAGGCCTCGATTTCCTTGTGGTTTTAAAGGGGTTATACGTAAGGTGAAAGTTGTGAACCAGAGCACACTTACAGCTACAAAAACCACCAACTAATTAAGGCTGTGACTCCCCAGACTGTCTCACTCACTGAATAAAGTATAAAGTTCATTGTTTACACACATCTATATTACAGTATCATCAAGTTTTCTTCTTCAAATAGAAGTCATGGATAGATATTTTGACAGTGAGCCAAAATAAGTCTGTGTTTTATAATCTTCGTGTGCTGTATCAGCCACAATTAAACCACATATCACCTGTTTTCTATGTAATAATAATAATAATAATAAACTTTATTTGCATAGCACCTTTCCTACAAAAACTGTAGCCCAAAGTGCTTCACATTGATTAAAAATTCAAATACAATTTTAAGACAGGTTGAAATAAGAAA
>JAPSES010000098.1:9163101-9187674 GCA_029822895.1 Maxillicosta whitleyi | reverse complement strand
ATTAAGATTTGATTGCACAGAATTATAAAATTACAAAAGTATAAGAAAGTAAGAAATTTCAATAGATTTCAATAAAAAATTTCAATAAAATTTAAAAATTTCAATTAAATTTTCAATAAAAGAAATAAGAAATTTAAGATTTGATTACACACTGAACGGAATGTAGGATGTGTTGTCAGTAGAGATCTGTTTGGAATCATCCAAAGTCAGAACTGACCAGTGGTGGCTCATCAATAGGGGGTGCTAGGGTGCTGCCCCGCCTGTCTCATATGTAGAAGACAATATGAATTGGATAAAATAATTTGGCAAAAACATTAAAGGGTGACATGGTGGTGCAGAGTGTTGCACACGTGTCTCAGATCAAGAAGGTGCTGGGTTCTATTTCAACACTAGTTGATGGGGTTGGGACCTTTCTGTGTGGAGTTTGCATGTTCTCTCCGTGTCTGCATGGGTTCTCTCTGGGTACTCTGGCTTCCTCCCACCATCCATGCACTGATGGCTTAATTTGTTGATCTAAATCACCCATAGGTGTGAATGTGAGAGTAATTGTTTGTCTCTATATGTTCAGCCCTGTGATGAACTGGTCACATGTCCAGGGTGTACCCCGTCTTCACCCTTAAGTAGCTGGGAAAGGCTCCTGTGACCCCCACGACCCTAGTGAGGATAAAGCAGGTTCAGAAAATGAATTAATATTTAAATAAATGACATATACATGATACAGCCCCTGAGTACCATGTATAATCTCCATTGAAGTGGGGTTTAAAAATGTTTTCAGTTGTTTACTCAGCAGTCAAGTCATGTGTTTCATTTTTAAATGGCTCATATTTTGCTAAACCCACTTTTATTAGTCTTTGGTTCATTTATTTTGTATTTGGACTCTAATAGTTCATACAGTTTGAATTTGAACCCTCCAGGTGCTGCAAAGTTATCTTTGTATTCATTTTGGCAAAAATTTAGTGGATTTCTACAACCTGTTTTAACCCGACATTTGCACATATAAGGTCAACACTTCAGACGAACATTTCTCAGAGTACGACATAATTGTTTGTCAGCAGCAGCAGCAGTTGTAGTCTATCTATCTGAACTTTGAGCCAGTTACATAAAATGTTTAGTTGTTGGTTTAATGGGACAGAGCAGCACAGCCAATAACCTAGAGGGGGTGGGGCATGAAGTGGCTCATGTGCATTTAAAGGAAAAGTGCATAAAATAACCTTTCTGGTGTCATTACTCAAAAATAGTGTTGAAGAGGAACCTGTGGAGTTGAATTATTGAAGAATTCAGACCCAAACAGAGCATTTACAGTTTATGTAGACCACAGGGAAATGTTCGAAAATCCATACTTCCATTTAAAAAAATTAAAAAAAGAGGGAAAAAAAGGAAAAATATCACTTTTTTAATGTGCAAAACTACAAAAAAACTGCAAAACCAAGGCTCTTCATGTACCATCATACACTCTCTCTGTAAATAGTTTGTGCGCAGTAGACCCCCCCGCTCCAGTACAAGAGAAAAAGAAAGGAAAGCCTCTGGGTGCAAAAAATTGTGCAGAATTCCCATCAATAGGTATAAACATGACATCCTAAAATGCATCAAGACATTCCTCAAAAATGGAATCAGTTTAGTGATACTATTATGTCAGTATTAAGCACTTGGGTAGTTCAGTGGTTAACACAACTGACTTAGATGCAAGAGCCAACGAGGATGTTTCCTTAGTAGTATCATTTATTTGTTTTGTTTTATTTATTTTTTTTAATGCCATGTGATTAACCAACACTACCTTCACCCCTTATCTAAATATATTGTCCGTATTGTCAGTGGAAAAGACAGTGAAAACATATGTACATGTATCTTAGTGGTGATATGTGGTTATAATGTAACTGAGTTGGATACTGCACCCCACCAAAAAAAAATGTCACCTTTCACCACCTTTCTTTTACTTTAGGGCTGTAACCAGTGGTGAAAACAATGACAATGCTTTTATTTTTTAAATCAATTTCTTTGAATATGCAAGTCTTTTTATTTCCATCCTCAACTCCTCTTTGGAGTTCAACAGTGTGACTCATGACTCCCTCTAGTGGTCACATATTCACACCGACTCATCGGTCTTTGGCTGTGAGTAATCGCACTCTCTGCTGCACAATACAATGAAATCTGATGAAATAATCTCAGAATTCTTTATTCTACACAATCTAATGATACTTTTGAGGTATTTTTGGTATTTTAAGGGAGAAATATTAGATGTATTAGCTCCTTGGATAGACTTTCTAGACAAACATGCATTTAAGATGTTGGGAGTGTAGAGACTTCGACTGCAGGGGAATGCTGTTTATTCACTGAATTACACTGTAAAGCTCAGCCTTAGGTGATACTCGGGAGCTCAAATTTCAGAACCAGCAAGTGCAAGATTGTAACTGAATTATAAATCAGCTAAAAAGATTTCATTGTGGTGAAAAACAACACTAATCTTGGATATTAACTGAAAAAACTCCTAAAATATCAATAATTTTAAACAGAGTTTGGTGCATCTTACATAGTGACGTTACTTGTTTTTCACATCACGGTCCCTACATGTCAAAATGGAAGCTCTAGAGGGACTTTCATTCTAAATGTTTACAGGAAGTGTTTGTAGAATTAGTGCAGCTTTATAGGGTCAAACATGGACTTTCAGATGCCGATTCTGTGGAAGAGTTTCAGGAACAACGTACATATCTCTTCACTCATACACACACATACAAAACTTTGTAAATCTGATATATACTTTGTGTTGGTGAGTTATTCTCCACACATATAAACACACACAGATGGACATGAATGAAGACGACACCCTGTTCACCTTTAGCGCACGCAAATGAGAATAAACGATCCGTTGTTGTGAATCATTTCACAGTAAACCACCTTGAATAATTGTGTAGCGCTCTCATATCTATGGAGATTTATCAGGTTGGCAGCTTTTAGATATTCGAGATTATTCTGGGTTGTATTATCATCTAATTTAAATGCATATACGGTATATTTTAACCTTTACAGGATAGCATGCCCTCTGTAGTAGTTCGATTCCATGTCACATGCTTGTCTATATGTAAACCATATGAGGATGTCTCTCTCTGAATATTAATACTCTATTTTTTTTTTTTTTTTTTTTAGCCAATTGTTCTTCAAACTCACACTTTGAATCTTTGATTAATAACATTGGATTGTGTTTGTGTTTTGTTCTGAGAGTTGCTATTTATACCTAAAGGGCACCATAATCTTTTTTTTTTTTTCTAATTTAGCATTACTTAACATGACATTACTTCTAAGACTTCCTATTTCAGTGTCTATGATTGCTACACTCACACCCTTGGTCTTACCACTCTAAGACATAGGATAGAATTGCGCATATGTGTTGAATCTCAATAAGACGACAACCTACACTCCAAGAGTTTCCTTCTGTTGTATGTGAATATTGATGTCTGCAGAGAAAGGAGGAACACACTGATTTATTTTTCTATTACAGGCACATAAATGGTGTGAGCTGCCTTTGAAACCATCAGGGTGTGAATGTATAGTGTGTTTGGAAGTAATTAAGATGTGGGAGACATTTGCACCAGATTTACTTTGAAAGTACTGGCTTGTTTTTAGATTCATTTTCAGTATGAAGCTCAGCTTAAACTAACTCTTCCTCATACGACTGCATCCAGTATTTTTTTTTTTCCCACTCAAACACTTGAAATTTAGGATTTCAGAGCTACAGCCGAACCTTGACAATAACTCATCTCTTTTACTCTCAGGATCTCTGCAATGCACAACTTTACTCTGGCACTTAAACACCTAAACACCTACTTCCTTTCTTCTTTTTCCCTACTTTCTATATCTCTCCATATAGTTTACACTGCGAGGAAACATTTCCCCAGTGAGATATCCCTACACAAATTACATGACATCTCCTCTAGTACCAATCTAATTTAGATTGGCCACTTAAATTGGATTGCATATTTTACCATGTCTCATTTTAATTGCAGTTCGGATTTAAATTGCTCTGTCATCATCTTCCACAAACAGTTATGTCACATCATTAACGTTCTGTACGTGGGTGTTCGCATTTTGATTGTTTGTGAGCCAGGGTTTGTGACTGTGCGTTGGTCCTGAAGGGCAAACCACAATGACAAATCGCATCGCACTCAAGAATATAATGAAAACAAACTAAAAAACAAACCTACACGCAAGAAAAAGAATGTTGTGCAAACAAGAAAAAGGTCCTACTGGAAAAAACCTGCTGTGGCCAAGATCAGGATGCTGATTGGATCGCCTTTCTAACAGAATACTTATATATTGACTCATATGGTCATCTATGTCCAGATTTGTACATTCTTCTCCAAAACTGTTAGCCAGAATCAGTTGAAATTCATGGCAGATGTTCCTTGGCACAAGGTCTACAAGGTTTGCTCAAAGAATTGAGAAACAGTGATTTTTTTTTATTTATTTATTTTTTTTATGAATTTATGAAATTATAAAAAAATCCCCATTGGTTCATGATGGGAAAACGCCAATGTGCTATAACTTCAAAACAATTGAAGATATTGACATAATTACTGTTGGCAATAGTTAGGAAGTCACATATAGGCTTTCCTTTGGTGCCATGACCTTTGACCTTGAGTGACCTTGAGAGGCCAAACGAATGTCAGTTAATGTTTTTAAATACTGTACACCATTGGACTACAGGGCACCTATTTTATTTCTATTCTGCGTGATTTTTGTTTTCTTTTATGTGTTTTTTTTTATTATTGTGTGTCCTTGTGAGTTGTTGTTCTTCTGTGTGTTTCTTTTTTTGTTTGCTTTGTGCTTTGCCCTACAGGACCACTGTAGTTTTCACATATGTGACTCTGACTTGTCAATTTGTTTGCACTTTTTCATTTTAGTGTCGGAACCAATCAGAACTTTCAAGAAAACCACAGTTTCAGTTTCTCCGCCCACTACTCCCACGGTATCACTTCAGCTATTTACCACCCAGGACACCGGTAAGTAAAGTGGACTGCTTGAATAGCATACTAAAAATGATCAGTGTAGGGGGGGTATTCATTACTATTTATCCTTTAACCTGTTAATGGAAGCATAACGCCTGTAGCTTTCCCCAAACATTTTATTTCCTCTTTTTGCTCTGTGTAGTTCAAGCCTGCCTCCATTAGAACGTTGTTTCATCAGGAGTGTTTATTCTCGCACATCCACTGACATCCTTATGGAGCCTTGGAGTCCATTTTCATCTTTAAATCTCATTACCAACAATGCTACATGATGCCATGTACAGCTGAAATATTTGGGTTCTGAGAGTATCTGAGTGATTTCATAGACTTTCATCATATGACATCAGGGGGTAATACAAGTCTAGTCCAGCACCGTGTTAATATGCTTGTAAATATGTATTATATCGATCACGATGGTAGAAGTGAGTTTGAGCTTACTTCAATGTATTTTACCTGAGCTGCCCTTTCTTTTTCTTACAGTGAAATAAATTGTACTCATGAAAAAGTATCAAGACAACTACAAGATATATAGTGAAAATATGTATTGGTGGAGTAGAATCAGAGAAAGAAACAAAAGCTTCCTGAAGAATACACCGCAGACATACGACGTAACATCGCTTAGAAATAAATGGCAGTCACTTTAACGCAACAACTGCAGGAATTCATTTCAGCGACTCAGGTTGTCCTTGGCCTTCTACGCCCCGTAACTTACAAAGGTTTCCGTTAATCACGTCTGGCTCACACCTATGACCTTACTGTTTTCACTGCTCTCCATCGTCCACACGAACCAGACTCCGTTTGGCTGGCGAAGCTTGGTTTGCAAGCTTAATGGATTTTGGCAGCTACTGTCAAGTGTTTGCCAACTGATAGATGAGATGAAACTTTAATGATCCCTGTATGAAAACTGGGTCAGCAACAGAGAGCATGGAATATTATGGGCAAAAAAAAGGAGAATTTAGACACTGAATATAATAAAACGAATGGCTTCCATAGATGAATATGCATATAAAGATAATGAAGACGTATTGTATGCATGTTTTGATTGTTAAATGGTTTACAGTATTGATAATGTGATAATGTTAGCATATTCTGAACAATTTCCACATGCGCACTTAGATATTGTGATCATTTTATTATTACAATTACACACTGAGCTAATACACAGCATGTTGGATGGATTTTTAAGACATAAACATGTGAATGAGTAATGCAAGGAGTAGTTTCACCTCTGAAGCATTTAAAATCTTTACACTAGGGGGCAGTGTTGAGCTGAACAGTGCTACTTCATCTGCACCTCCCCCTGAATTCCTGACCATTGTCGCAGTTAAGTCCTGTTTCACTGCAAAAAGTGGCCCACAGACCACTGTGGTCATTGTGGTAGTGTCTGTGCTTACCCAGCTAGATTTTTACTTCTGACGTTTTAATCCAGTACTTTTCTAAGTAGCACATCAGCATTGTGTACGCTCACTGATGCCTTGGCTTGAATCCAAGCTGTGAAACGACCTCAGAGTCACTTCTTTACTGTGCTGTCCTTGTTGTGCTGCAGTATTTGATCTGTACGGCCACAGTAATGCAGATTTAAGCATGACTTTTGTGTGTAATTGCCCTACAGATTGCTGCTTGTGGGAGGCTGTGAGTCAGGAGATGATAGTACCTCCAAGGCCTCCTGCTGTGGAATTACAGCCTGGAGGGCTCTTTCTGGTTCACCACACTACAAGCAGGTCACAAGCTATGAGGACGATGTCAACACGGTGAGGAGGACCCCCACAAATACACCTTCACCTGTTTGCACACATAATATATTCACGCCATATTTTACACACACACACATCATCTCTTCCCGTGTTTGTGTCAGAATCCAAAGAGAGGTTTCTTCAGAATCCCCAGCTTCAGATTCTATTCCAGACAAGGAGATGAACAGGTAGAATCTCCTACTTTGAGTCACTGTGTTGAAGTTTGACTGAATGTCAAATGTACACTTACCCCTCATCATTCACCCTGTCCAGGACGGTGTATTCCGCATGAGTCTGAGTCCCGACGGCACCCTCCTGGCTGTCATCCACTTCTCTGGTCGTCTTTCTCTCTGGGACGTCCCTTCGCTCAAACAGAGGGCCACATGGAGCCAAGACCAACAGGTACATCTGCACTAGAGTTTAAGTGTGTGTATTTGTGTATGCGTGGATGATTTGCTGTGGCAGACCAAACCTGAGTGCACTGCAGTTGTGTGTCTTGGCAATATTTTGTACATTAGATGCTTGACTGGCTATATTAATGTAGTCTCACTTTGTCTTTTTGTAGCCTAAGAATATGTGTGTAAAAAGAGTGAGCATCTAGGTGTGTGTGCACCCATTAGACAGTAAGTGCGGTAGCTTTGGGAGAACTTACATTTGCAGAATTTGCCGATGTATGTGGCTGTGTGTGTGTATATGTGTGTGTGTTCGGCTTCGTTGCTGGTCTGAGCTGGCAGAGATGCTGTGTGTGTGTGTGTGTGTGTGCTGTAAGTGTAAATAGGGTTAGCAGATTAATTTCCTCCCCCTTCCCCCTCTCTCTTTCTTTTTTGGTCCCTCCGTCCTCCGGTCCTCCCCGCAGCCAGGATTTGAGGAGATCAACCCAGAGTGGAAGACATCGCTGGAGAGAAGGAAGAAAATAAAAGGTAGTTTGGCCTGAAGGGCTAAAGAGAGCCGACTTTGTTGCTGACACAGCAGCACACTCTGGATACAATTTAATGATCTCTGACATGCCTTACTCAACGAATCATACAGTTATTTAGACATACAAGAATATACTTCACGCCAAGGCTAGAGAACATTTTCCTCTTCTCACAGTGTCCGTACTTTCGAGTGTGGGTTTCTGTGCTTTTGTGATCGCTCATTTATGTCTGTGTGCATGGCTGTACATACTTTTTTTGACAGTTTTGGGCCACCCATGTTAGTAACTGTGACAGCTTGTGTATGAAATAATCTGCGTGTTATCTTGAACATGACAAGTGATAAATACATATGTTCTCATGTGTAAGTATGTGTTAGAGGGAGTAACTAAGTCATAAAGACGTAATAAAATTACATGGTGCCAGATGCTGCGGCTAAATCAGCAATGATAAACGTTGAAAAATATGTGTAGGAAGGATTTGAATTGAAACATCATTTTGGTCTGCTTCTGCTGGTATATAATCACTGCTCTTGTCTCTTCATTTCTGTCCCAGATAAGGAGCAGTTCTACCCACTGGTAGATGTGAGCTGGTGGAGTGACAATGTGCTGATTCTGGCTCGCTGCTCCGGCTCTGTCACCGTCTCGTCTGTCAGGACCCTTCGTAATCTCCTGGGAAAATCCTGCGAATGGTTTGAGCCCTCTCCCCGAGTCACTGCTGCACACGATGGGGGCTTCCTCAGTCTGGAGGTGAAAATCAAGACAGCGATATGCATGAGTGGTTAGGTGAAGGGATAGAAGGTTCTGAGTAGTTTTGGACACATGTAAGCATGTCTTACCCTAGTGGTAGATTATTGACCTTTACCCTCGAGAGGGGTATTTACAGATTTGTTCCATCTGTTTGTTCACATTCATTTTAGTGACTTTAACCCATAAAGACTCAAACATCCACTGGCGAACAAAAGCATCAACTGATCTAAAATATTGAATACCTGTTGATCCACTAATCTTATCAGTAGTTGTACTTATCTCGTCACATACTTGTCTTCACCTGCTCATCCGGGTTGGGGTCACAGGGGCAGCAGCCTCAGCAAAGAATCCCCAGATGTTCCCGGGCCAGCTGAGAGATATAATTCCTCCAGCATGTCCCGGGTCAGCCCTGAAGTCTTCTCCTGAATGGACACACCTCCTCAGGGAGGCGTCCAGGAGGCATCCTCACTAGATGCCCGAACCATGTCAACAGGCTCTTCTATACACTGAGGAGCAGCAGCTCTACTCCAAGTCCCTTCTGGATTTCTCGAACTCCTCAGCCTATCTCTGAGGCTGAGCCCACCTACCCTGTGAAGGAAAGTCATTTCAGCCGCTTGTACCCACGACCTCATTCTTTCGGTCATTACCCAGAGCTCATGACCATAGGTGAGGGTCGGAATGTAGGTCGACCAGTAAATCGAGAGCTTCACCTTTCGGCTTAGCTTCCTCTTCACTACATTGGACTGGTTTAGTGTCCACATCACTGCAGATGCCAATCCAATCTTATCAATACATGTAAATAACTGGTGTAAAATACGATCTTTTCATGGTCATCAGATATGACCCATTTGGATGTTCAGAGGCTCCGCAGTGAATGTGGAAACACTGTCATCCTCTACAACATTGATTCACCAGTAAAACCCATGGAGTTGGATCAATGACTGTGCTTGGAGATACTTGCATTATGTTCAGTTAATAATATATTTGCAGAAAAAGGCTCTTTCTCTTCAATTTTCTCTGATTTGATGTAATAACCTTTGAATTTACTCTTTTTTTCATGAACATCTACACGATCAGCTAATTAAATACAGTATAGGGGAATTTATATGATTTACAATGAACAATGCTAAGTAGAAAGGATAATATTACAATTAATGGTGATAAATCCCTTAAGAAAGGTTTACTAGAAAAACTCTATTGGGAACTGACACAAACGGAGCACTGGGTCTTTAATGGTTAAGATTTACCCCAGCATGAAATGGATCGGAAGCAAGAAACACACTAGTGTAATGTTGGGACATTGTTATAGATCAAAAATGTGTTGAACATTTCTTATACAGCTTGTCCTTTACTCATTAGATCAAAGTTTTACAAGATAGATGTGTAGTTTTTAGCAATGGATCATTTGCATTGGCAGCTGAAGTGATTCCCACATGATTATATTCATGAAGGCAGTTTCATTTTGCTAGCATTGCTGTGTATTCCAGTTTTCCAGTGTTTGACTGCTGATGTTTCTGCTGCAAAAGCATATGTGTGCGTATGATAATGGTTAACAAAAGCCTGTGATGATGAAATATGTATTCCTACTGCTGTTTCCCCTGTGAAAATCTCTGATATCACATCATCCTCTTCTTTTATTTCAGCCATAGTTTCTCTTTCTTTTTTTTTTATCTGATTGCAAAGAGAAAAGAGTATTCTTAACCAGGCTGCTGCTAACTTTTGGGGAAGGTTTCATCAGCCGGCTCCAGCTCTGACTGGGGGATGGGTGCGTGTGCAGCTGTATCTACAGCTGAGCTTTGTTGTTTATTTGAAATTAACTTGAAACACAAGGCTTGTATTGTATGAAAGCCTCTATAGCAGTGTCTTCTATGATGATTAGCTCATCCTGCGTCTTTCTGGAATGGGACAAGTTGAAGTACCGTATTTGTAAAGCACCATGAAAGCTGCCTCAGCTTCTCATTGATTAAGGCGCTTAATGTTTTACAGGTGCTAAATGTTTCATAACGTCTGCCTCAGTGCAGAGCTTTGCTGGAGGGACCAACATTTTTTCCACTGTGAGCTAAAACCTAAAAAGGCATCAACACAAAATATGAGGACCCGCTGCAGTGTGCTGATGAAAAATGGGCAAATAATTTTTCCTCAACTGAAGCAATCACTGAACTAGAGAGCAAGACAAGACAAGAGGAAAAAACTTGGTTTTCTGTGGAGAAGCCTGGTTTTGTTGATTTTTTTTTTTTTTTAAAGCAGGTTCCTGATCTGACATGAGATTGTTAAAATCTGTGGTTTTTTTTGTGGCAGTTCCCAAAAGAATTTTTCTCTAGTTAGCCTTTCTTAAGTGACTTATCACCAGTTATTAGAATATTATCCTCTGTATTTTGCTTTTTTTCCCCACTGTAAAACCTGGAATTTGTTTCATATATTTGAAAACTCAGAATTAATTAAGTTATTATATCAAAACACAGAAAAACTGACTTTTTCAGCAAAGATGTAATTAACTGAACATATGTCTCCATCCATTGTCATTTGTCAAACTCCATGGGTTTTACTGATGAGTCAGAGTTGTAGAAGATGACTCTATCTGCGGTTACTTCACGAGCCTCTGAACGTCCAATTGGTACATATCTGATGGTCATGAAAGGACGATAAACTGCATTTTACACCAATTATTTACATATATTGATAGGATTAGTGGATCAGCAGGTATTAAAATTTTTACATCAGCAGATGCTTTTGGTCATAGGTGGAAGTTTGGGTCTATATGTGTTAACCAGGACTAGATATAAGCACTACCCTTTTCCATCCAATCCTTAATTTTCCACTCATTGCTTTCTACTGGCAAAGTTTCCACACTGAGCTTTAGAGTTAAATTCTGGGCAAAGGCTATTTTATAGAAATTGGCTAATAAGACAGATGCATTTTTATGGCTAAAAACCAAAAATTATGCTGTCAGCTGCGGTTTATGATCAAAGCCATATGCTTGCCGTATAATTCTTACAGAATGCGACAAATATATATTTAAATCCCTTGTGTGTTTTGTCTAGTCCTTTTTAGAGTGATTTATTCTGCAGTTTCCCAATCCTGCAGGATGGAATTTGAATTCTAATACCTTTTCCGTGTTTATCCCCATGTTTCCACCATCCCTTCTTTAAAGCTATCTTCTTGTTCTTAACAGTGTGAGGTAAAGCTTGCACAGAAGCGTGGGCGCCTGGAGAGCAACCTTAGCAGCGGGGCCAGTGAGGATGAGGATGCTGACGATGGCGGAGACTCTGACTCAGATGAAGAGTCCTCAGCCAAAGCCCGCTACTTCGGCTACATCAAGCAGGGGCTCTATTACGTGACCGAGATGGAACGCTTTGCCCCACCACGTAAGCGCCCCCGCACTGTAATCAAGAACTATCGCCTGGTTAGCCTGAGGTCAACGACGCCAGAAGAACTGTACCAAAGGAAGGTAGGAGGCCCACACAGTTTGTAAATGATGAATGCTATTAGTGATCACGTGCACCTGCCTATCATCATCCTCATAGCATAATTGCCTAAGTCGTACACTATACAGGCAAAGGTTTTGGAACATGTTGCGTTCAGGTCAGCCAGTGACCGATATCTACAGCCGATGTTTGAGGCTGATAATTAAAGCCAATCTTCTTCTTTTTTTTTTTTTTCTTAAAACACATTGAAAGTGAAGTACAATTGGAACACTCGGATAATTAAGAACTTATTATTACACACACACACACACACACACACACACACACACACACACACACACAGTACCATTTCAGCATTTATTGAACTGTAAGTACTGCCCACACAGGTGCCTGATCAAATATCTTACAACATTTTTACTACTGATCAAATATCGGTTTTCAAAAGCTGTAGCCATAATGTGTCCCAATAGCTTTGTCCATATAGTTTGTAAACCTCAACATATATGTTGTTGCAGTTTAATGGGAGTAGATGTTGAAGGCTAGTTGTGGTAGAAAATCATTGTCAGAGCATGGACATTTTTTAGGTAGAGGTAGACCATTTGACATTATAGCCATGGATAAAAACAAAACAAAAGCAATGTTGAGAGGAATTAATTAAAAACCATCTCTGAGGCATTTTGAAAGCAAAAATAACAACTTCAACCAAACTAACTAATGCAATGCAATGATATTCATCACAATATAAACTATATTATGACATTTGTCAGTATTGTTTTGTATTCCAGACCTTGTTAGAAAAGAAACACCTGAAGTCAACGTGTCCCAATTATGGGACAGTTATTGAGCAATTATTTAGCAATTATGCTTTGAGGTTAATGTTATGCTTAACCTAACCAGTGGTGTCTTGGGTGTAATGTGTAAAAATCTTTTTGCCTGTCTGACGGTTGCAGTTTTTCACATCTTAATTCTTTTTCCAACTGTTGACAACACTTTAACATATTACATATGAGGAAAAACTTTTGAGTTTTTCAGGTAAGATTCCTTTTAGTTAATATATCACAAGCCCAATAGGAGGATGCGGAGGGACTGAAGTACCCATTCTACAGTTGCAGAGAAAAACATAGAGTCACATTTCAGTTGCACTTTACTTATTTATTGGGGCACAAACAACAAAATGCTTATGTGCTCAGGCGAGAAATGCTTTCGTCAGTGTTCACGCTGGAATGCCTTCATGTTTGGATTTGAATGTTCTTTTAGCTCAGCAATCTAAGCAACAATTCATATGCTGACGTTCAGTTCCCTGCCTCACCCTGTGTTATATATTCAATTTGGCAAAGGAACTGATATTACCCATTTCTTATACTCCATTCGTAATTATACAAGGCCTTTTGTAAGGCCTTTATCGTTCTCAGACCGATACACGAGCCAAATTCTCGTCACTTTAATGCCACTGTCGTTTTGTAGGGGCTGTAGTCAATTGTCTTCAATGGTGTATATCACATTTACCATGAAACTCTTCATTTCTTTTGCTACTTAATTTAGCAGGAACTGAAAGACGTCATATGAAACCATTTGGTCACTGACTGAATTATAACAGGCTGATCTGCAAAATTGGTTTCTGACTAAATAAATCCTGTGCCAGCTCAGTGAAGTGCTATTGTTTTGTTGGCTCAGCTCCAGAGTACTGTTGTGGAGAAATGAAAACCAAGCAAGATGTTCAGTCTGCTTTAAGGCTATTTCTCAGTCCCAGGAGTTTCTCTGAAATGCTAATTGCTGCATTAGAAATATGGCTGTTGTTGCTGCTTGCTACAAATTGCAGCAAGGACAACAACATGCTCTGTCATAAAGCATGGCGAGAGTGGTATCGCCTCTCAACGGTCCCAAGTTTGAGCATGGTTCATCACTCATTTTTATGACCCATCATTTACTGCCTTCTTCATCATTGTCATCATCATTAGATGCCATTAGTCATCAGCATCAATCCTAACAGTGGAGAGTTACAAAGTAATATATCATTATTATCTCTTTGTAACACTTGGTACCCGCGGCACTTCTCCAGCTGCTGCTGCTGCTCTCCTGTTACACTTTTTTCCACATATCACATGTAGGTGTGCGAGTGAAAGTGAGTAAGGTCTGTACTGTCTATATCAGTGTGAGGTTTGGCCTGTTCATATTTGTCTTCCAGTGTGCATGTGTGTGTAAGTGCATGAATTACACTTGTACCATTCGATATTTCCAAAACCACACACAGAATACAGCAAACTAATCTGTCTTCAGAGATTTTCTTCAGTTGATGTTTGTAGTTGAATTGACTCTGAATAGACCAGAACAAGTGATTCTGGGTTATTTCCTCAAGTCAGGCTCTTCATGTGTTTTTGAGTTTGATGCTACGTTTGGGGGCGTAACCCTGCCTGTATGACTTGCACGCTGGCAGGGCTGCTAACAGTTTTATTAGCTGAATCCAGAGAGAGAAGGAAGCAGTTTTTGATGTCCTCCTACGTGAGGTTTAACTGTGTGGGGTTCTTATTGCCCTCGAGGAACAACAGTCTGGCTAATGTGTTGCTTTGTACTCCTACACACAGAAAGAAATGGATACTCAGTGTGTGTGTGTCAGTCAATGAGCTTGCATGCATGTATTTTCCATACTTAAAGTGCATTAACTGAGGTGTAATGCTGTTACTGGCTTAACTATTTAGTTGGATTCTAAACCTATGTGTATTGACAGGCGCTTTGATATAATTAATATCATTAAAATAACAACTATTCATCATGGATTTCTTTATGTCTGATGCAAATAATATACATATATAGAATCTGGTTTTAACAGCTATAAGCAAATAATTGTTAACAGCAAAGGAATATAATCTTACAGTTGCATGTATTGTGTTTTATGCTATTTCTTTTCAAGGTGGCTACTAACACAGTACTGTGACATGAAATATTAAGTTGTCTATTACCACTGAGCCAATCAGTGCCTCATTATATAATGTCTAGACTGGTAACTTGTATAGCCTGAAAAGTACCAAGGCAATCAGATAGCAAATGTGGGAGCCCGGGGTTCAATTCTTGGTCGAAGTAACATTTTTTCCTACATATTTTCAAAGGGGGGTGGGCACATGGCACAGCACTAAGGGTGCTAGTAGGTAAAATCCAACACTGATGTAACTCTGCCACTGGGACAATGTTCAGAGTGCAGAATTTGGACCACAGCACTCAATACACTGAATTGGCACATGACTGACACAGACCTGACAAGTCACATGGCATACTGCTGTGTCTAACATGTAGCTCCGCCCACCTTCTCCAGCCTCAACTTCACTGACTGCATAGAGCAAAGAACACTATAAAACAACATATAGAGCTTTTAGAACAATAATTCCTATTCTATAATATATACTATCACTAACTTGTCGCGTTTCTTCCATCAATTGCCACAGTACTGTCTGTGATAGCAAAAAGCACAAAGTAATGCACTGTCGTATATGCCATATATGACCACAGTACTGTGGCAACAAGAGGATAATGAGGTCCTGTAACAGTGTCCATGATTGGCTCTAGTACAAAAGGTAACATTTGATATAGGCACACCCATATTTTGTGCCACAGTACTGTGGCAGTAGCCATTGCCATTCTTTTATTAGACACTGACTGTGACTCATAATATTCTTTCTTTTTTTTTACACGTCTTGGGGTTTTTACCCTCTGCTTGTTTCATTTTCTTTCTTTAAAATCCACCAATATTTTATTTCTCCTTAGCTATTCTCCTCATAACTCGATTGCATACTCAATTCAGTGTGTGTCACGAGCCCTCCGCAGATTGGAATCTGCATGTTCAAGCCGTTCCTATTTAGCGGTTGAGTATTCACTGTGTGCTCATTCAGGATTTTGGAAGTACCATCACTTATGCTCAGGCCTATTCACAGCCTTGTCTTCTTTGTCCTTCAGTGATTATGACTGGCCTATGGACTCTTTTCTTTCTTCATTGGTTCTATTTTTTGAGAGTTATTTTCTCTAAACTTTTTTATTTAGTTGAGTGGTTTTTCAGAAAATTCTGTAATTCATCTGTCTGATAATATGCAGTAATAAACACAAAATGCACCCCAGAAAAAAATCATTTTCAGTTTTATTTGAAAACTCACTTACCTGAAAAATGTACAAATAGAAAATCACATAGATTCCTAATAATATCGCACCTATGTTTATAATACCTTGGTCATGCCTCATTTCTTTTTTTTTTTTTTCCTTATTTCTTTTTTCATTCACCCCACAGATAGACAATGAGGAATATGGTGAGGCCCTGTCTCTCGCCCAAGCGTATAACCTGGACTCTGACCTGGTCTATCAGAGACAGTGGAGGAAGAGTACCGTCAGCATCGCATCAATACAAGATTATCTGGTAAGAGATTGAAGAAAAACAGAGATTGATGCCAGGAAATGAAGAGAGGAGAATGAGGAGGAGGAGAAAGATAAAACTGCTCCCGGAGTTAAGGTGTTTATCAGAGTATATTAGATGTCTGCTAAGAAAATACAGTGAATGGCTGTGGGTGAGCAGAGGCTGCAGCAAACCCCCTTACTCTTATTTCACGCATCATTTTTACCAATTTGTTGCAAATTTCCACACCCTCCCTTCCTAATGCCATATCTCGATTTATCCCATCATTTCTTCTGAACTCAATCCCTCTCTTTCCATTCCCGACATCCCAGAGTAAAATCCGCAAGCGTTCATGGGTCTTGCACGAGTGTGTGGAACGAGTCCCGGAGAATGTTGACGCAGCCAAGGAGCTTCTGGAGTATGGCCTGAAGGGAACTGACCTCGAAGCGCTTATAGCCATAGGAAACAGAGAAGATGGGGGCAGGTACACGCATGCACGCACGCACACACACACACACACACACACACACACTACTTTATGCACATGAGTTGTTTACAAATATGTACTGTATGCCTATGGTTTTATCTATCTATTAGGGAATGTGTAACTCCTTCCCTGAGGCTGATGCAATACGATGACGCAGTTCATTGAGAACGATCTGAAACGTTAAGATACAGTACATTTGAAGCAAATACCAGCAGGATAGGATTCACTTCTGTTATGATGTGATATGTTTATTTTTATGACAAAGTAATATGATGCTGTGCTATTACATTTATATAAGATGATTACATTTCTTTGTTTTCCTCAAGCAGTCAGAAAACCACAAATTAACTAAAATGTGCTATTTTTGCTTTAAATATTTGTTCCTTTAGTACTTCACCTCAGTAAGCATGTCATTTATTCTAATTGTTTTTCACATGTCAAAGAAACAACTGGCAAAATTTTAAATAAAATCAGGCCTGGACTGCACATTAAGAGGGTTATATGCACTATTTCTATTGCAAACTCTCAACAATAGGGGGACATTGCACACCAAAACACACCAACAGATCAATGCTATGTATCCACAAACTGTATCACTCACTGAATAAATAAAATTTTTTACACATTATTATGGTATCATCACTGGTTAACTCATCGCTGGTTACTTCAACAGTTCAAAATGACAAAATGTTTGCATGCTAAGTCAGCTGATAGTTTACATTATAACTCTGTTAGCATAGCTCTGTTTTTTGACAGAACAGCCACATTGAACCCACAAATGACCTCTGTTTTCCATATGGTTTGTGTTGTCAGTAGCTGCACTAAAGATCTGTTTGGAATCAAACAAACAAGGTCAGAACTAGATCAACAAACAGTGAAATTAGAAAACTTGATAAAAACGTAATATCTTTACAAACTTTGTAAACAAACTCAGGTAGAGGAAAGACTGGGATTGCCGCATCAAACTCCATTTTTTTCATTTAGAGTTGTGTTTACTGGTGAAAACAACAACTGTGCCTCTAGCATTTATCACTTTGTCACTTTCTTTGACTCTAAAAGTTGTTTTCTAGCGTTTCTAATCCCATCTCATCACTTTCTAACCCTTTAGTCAAAGGCCCCATGGCATTATTTTTCCTCACCATGGGAGACCGTCAGAGTAACTCACTACTCCCTGTAATGGTCACATAAATCCAGTGGACTGTCAGAGACTCAGCATATCACTAAAATCCAATAAATTGCTGTTTTTGGCATAAATTCAGAGCTCTTTATTAAGGAAAAGTGTAGGTCATTTAAATTATTATTTGAAAGTAGAAATAAATTAATCCTTGTTTCCTGTTCTGTTTTTGATTCAACACACCTTCATTGCAGCCTATAAAATTGCTTATTATGTATAATTGGGCAAGACTTGGTGAGAGATAAGAGTCCCATTTGAGAAATCAGTCTACCATAAATTCATGTAATAATTAGATATAAATAAACCAGACTTTACTGACACTAAGATGTAGTTTTTTTTTTATGTGTACTTGTGTTTAACTGACATGCTGATGTGTAATTCCACCATCCTCCAGGTTCATCATGCCGGGTGATGTTGACCTCGATGACCTTCCCTATGACGACATCCTGTCTGACGACGAAGAACTGGAGATGAAGAAGGAGAGGGAGAGCAAGAGGCGACAAGAGCTGTTATGCAGGATCGAGTTCAGCAGGTACACAGCCGCTCAGACTATTGGCCAATCAGCTGGGTTATGTAGCAGATGAAGACGGAATGTCACAGCAGGTACACTGTTGCCAATGTTCAGAGAAAAGAGGACGTATGTGAACAAAACCAGAAGGACTATCCTAACAAACAGCTGCTCTGCTGTTAAACACATTACATTTAATTCAAGTATAATTCTTTTACAGTATGCTACACACGTTGTCTTAAGAGTTTGGGACTATTTATATTATTTTTCTTTTTTTGTTTTGTAAAAAGCAATCGCCACAGCAGCTTCTAACTTTCAGTAGCAGTTGTTATGTGGGTGGAAGAATCCCACCAAGGCTAACCCATTTGAATCGCCTTCTCTGCAGGTTCCTGCCTACTGTTTAGTGAGCTTTAAAATGAGTCATTATCATTGCAGGTTTTAAATGCGCAGTGACTACACTAGAACATGCAGAAATTAGGGGGTAAACGGAGAGATTGTAGTGAGGGTATTTAAGTGGGAGAGACGGAGGAAATCGAAGCAAAGGCTGCCAAATGTAACACTGATGGTTTGATTAGGTCACAGCCCTGGAGAAGGGATCATAAAGGCAGGGACATTAATGAGGATGAGGAAGGGAGAAGGAGAGAGCATTGGTGGAGATTAGTGGGTAATCTGCTGAAGGTAATTTATGCCTTTGTTGTTGAGTGCCCAGGGAAAGACTAATGAAAAACCCTTTAGTGATCACTAATCACCTCTCATACACACACATACTCAGGCAAATAGACATGAACATGAATAGTGAAACAGTACACAAATGTACTAAACACATACATTCAGCGACCAAATGTAAACAAGGAAATGCATGTAATGTTTAGCCCCTGTAGTATCTCCTCAGTTCCCCGCTTATTGTGTTTTTGTTGCTTTGCCCATCTGATTTTCTGTCTTTTTCGGTCAGTGTGTAATGAAGCTGTTTAGTTTTATTGCAGACCTGAAGTCCATTGTAGATAAAGGAAGATTGAGGATAATTAAAATATGTAAGACAGAGTAAAAAAAAAAAATCAATAATTTACAAACATTACAGAACCCATTACATTAAATTGTCAGTGAATCGCCTTCTTTAAATATTCCTATTTGTCTCCTTTCTCCATTTCTGAGTCGGGGTTTCACTCTTCCCGGCAGCTCGTTCAGCTTGTTTCCAAAATGTGTTCCCGTGTGTGCATTTGGGTGCAGCGAGGCCCCCACTGATGGATCTGCCCATGTTGCCTTGAGGCTTGCGGCCTAGACCCGAGACAGATAATAATTCTCTTAATTTCTTTTTAACTACACCACCATTACAGAAATGGTTTCGTATCGATCACAGCTGCTCCGAGTATGTCTATATATGTGTGTGTGTGTTCTGTTTTGTGTGTATGTGTTGCACTTGTGTGTAGATAAGGACCATATTTAACTACCACCTGTCACCGTGACTGTGTCTTGTGTCGTTTGAGGTTGTATGTGCTCGAAAGACATGGTCAACCAGACTTTTTTTTTCCTGTAAAATGTGATTATTCTTAATAGTAACACATTATCAGTGCCGCTCCATTGAAATTGCTTTTTGGAAGTAACTCTTAAAAGTTGCTGCTGATTGTTGTTGTCTTAGAGGGAATTACATTTGCAATAATCAAAGTCACTTGACAAACTCACTCTTTGAGCACATACAGGTCCTGTTTAAGTGCCCGATATATTGATTAATGTTAATGCACCTCTCTGGCGTCTTTCCGGTAATTTTCTCTTCTAACTCAGATCTTTACTCGTATAGGCAGTGCGTTGCGGTGCATTAAACATCATAACACATAAAATACAAACTTCAGGACTTGGTTATTGCTGCTGTAGTCACGCACCATTTCAGTGTTGTTTGTCTTATTAGTTTTAAAGCAATTGTTTAGGCTGCACAGAGACACTTTTATCTTTTAGTCTCTTCTCTCATCAGTCTCTATGTGCAAAATAAAATACAATTCAGAAAGCGCCAAGGGCCATTATAACGGCTGCTCTGAGTTTCTGCATACAAAAACAAGACGGACAACACTGCAGTCGTGCATGTGTATGTGAGCGATATGGGAAAGAAGTACGAGGATAAGAGTGCGCAGTCCCCTGCAAGGTGTTTATGTTCTTATCTGATCTGATTCAGACCTCAATCAGAAGCCTCATTTTCTCATTTGTGCAGGTCTGGTGTGTGTTTTGTGTGCAAGCGACTGCTCAGACCATTACTGTGGTATCCATGTGAATTTAAAGGCATGTGTTGAAGTGGCTGTTTATGCAGTCCATGTATGTCCCCTACCCCTTGTGATAATCCCTGTTATCACACACTGCATCTCTGCCTGGTTGCCTGTGTTTACGTGTACGTATACATGATGGTGCTTCAGTCAGTCATCTAGCAGTCATACTGAGTGTGTTTGTGCAGAGATTGGTGTTTGGAATAACTTTGCACACATACACACACTATAGCCTAAAAGCAATCATGTCTCAGCCCTTTGCTTTGGCTAGCATGTGTGGCCATGTATAATAGTGTTATAGTGCTGTCTACTTAGTGATACATCACAGCCTTCAATCTCCATTTAGATGTGTTGCTGTGTTTTAGTTTATTCTGGCTGTTTAACCCATAAAGATCCAGTGCTGCCACTTCCCAAATTAATTTTTCTCACTATTTAACCTTTCTTAAGTGATTTGTCACGAATTATTATGATATTATCTTCTGTATTTTGCATTTTTTTCCATGAACATCAGGTATTTTTCCTTTATTTAATTTGCTGGTAATGTAAATGTTCATAAAAGCGCAGATTAAAGTTGAAGGTTATTATATCAGAAACAGAGAAAACTAAAGAAAAGTGGCTTTTTCAGCCAAGATATTAACAACTGAATGTAGAAACAAGTATCTACAACCACTGACATTTATCAAAGTCCATGGGTTTTACCAGTGAATCAGTGTTGTAGAAGATGACAGTGTTTCCATGTTCACTACGGAGCCTCTGAACGTCCAAATGCGTCATATCTGACAACCATGAAAAGATGACAAACTGTATTTTACACCAATTATTTACTTGGATTGGCAGGTTTAGTGGTTCAGAATTTATTAAACATTGTACATCAGTAGATGGTGTTGGTTGCCAGTGCCTGTTTGGGTCTCTATGGGTTAAATGCATATTCTTCTCCCTATTATTGAAGCCAATGTGAAGCTAAACAAAGGCACTGGCACTCGCTGCCCTTTTGATGTAGGGCCACATTTGGCCATTTGTATATGTAAACTACATGCTGTTTATGCTGTTCTCAGTGGAATTCAACAGCAGGATTCACAATTTGGACCTGACTGGAATACTCAACCTTTTTTCTTTTTTCTTTTTTTTTAAATGTTACAATGTACTTCACAATACATAACATAGCACCCCCCCCACACACACACACACACACAACACAAAATGCCTCATGAAAAAATAGATGGAGGACTGCCAGAGAGTGGGGAATTATCACTCAATATGTCCAAAAAAACAGGGTTCATGTACCATTGAAAAACATTCACGTAAATACCACATAGCTACACAACTCTGAAATCATAGTTTTACAGTCTCATTAAGCAATGTCACCACACATCACTTTTGAAACTGGTTTTGTGAGTTACATTTGGTGTAATGAACCTGTTCCATCTCAGAAGTAGAAAGCATCTCATTCAACTACCCCTTAAAACACAGATGTTTTGGGTCTTCCAGTTTAGTTTTTAATAGTAATAATAGTATAATTTACTGTCTGACTTTTTGCAATTTCTCCTCTGTTATAAATATGTATATAATCTGTAGAGTTTTTATTTTATTAGAGTTTTTATTATTATTTTATTTTCTATTCATTGCTTTTACACTATCATTATACATGTACACATTTTTGTTGCATTTTATTCTGTTGCTGCCTTGACCATTTAATTTCCCTGCTGTGGGATTATTAGTCTAATCTAATTTGATTTACCCATAGCCATACCAGCTCTGAGAGGTTTTGGATGGCCTTCATCTTCTAAGTGCAACCAAAAACTCCCAGATGATAAAGTGGTTGAATGTCAGTTCTATATTGTTTAGAAAACCTGTTTATATATATGTGGAATAGAATTCTTTTTTTGTCAGTAGTAGTTTCTTACACACGTAAACATTCACCACACACCAAAATTTCTCTTCTGCCTGTTAGTAAAATAGCACTCAGAGACAAAAATGAGATGGTCGGTTGAGGAAGAACAATATATTATTAATATTTCAATATTAACAAATGAGACAATTCAACACTTACAGAGTCAGTCTGCAGTTGTCTGTCATAAATTGGCACTCGTTCAACTTTAATACCCCATCATACATCTCCGTACAAGGTAAAATATGCATTTGACATTTCACAAGATACTAGTCTTTCCAGACTTAAACAACTTTTTTGATTGGCAGTTGACAGGTGAAGTTAAAAATGAGAACAAACAGCACCAATGAGTCTGGAGTTTGAATGACGAGAGCAGATGCTCTAAGAGCTGACAGTCAAAGTTAGTCATTTTCCTTTACATGCCTTTAACCCATAACTAGATCTTCGTGCATCACACACACTGCATGCTGGGAGCAGTGTGTCTGCCACTTTACACCAATCCAGAGAAATCAAGCTAACAAGTCACAAGCTGACTCTTCAGCCATCTATGTATATATATATATATATATATACACACACACACACACACACACACACACACACACACATTCACACCTATAACATTCAACCACTGTCAACCTATGAATTATTATGTCAGTGCAGAAGTGACTGTAAACTGTTGATATGAATGCAGACACTGGTGTATTTACTTGTCATTTACTACTTTTCACACTAAATGATGTGGTTTTACTATGTAAAGCTGCATTTAAACCAAACTTTCCTCTCATGTACAAAGAGGGTGTCACGTTGTTGTATTTATATCTTTGAAGGCAGACCAGCTGTTTTGTTTACATTGAAATTCTGATTAAACCATCACAGAAAATCCCCAAGAGAACAACAAACGGGTAAAAGAGCATTTCTAACATCTCATCTCTTCTTCTTTCCTCCCTTGCCGCCCCTCTTCTTCCTCCATCTCCACTTTTCTTAGTTTGCTCTGAAGAGGCAGAGCAAAGCAATAATTACCACCAGTGTGAGTGCTAAGCCGCCACTCTTTGATGTGCCAGAGAGTATGTTGAGCCAGTGTTAATCTCTGTTAGTCTGTGTAGAGGAACCCTGATAAGGCCTGATATTGCACTCTGTAATGAGGGATTAGGGATTAAGACGTCAGTGCAGGGGTCACCTCCCCTGTTGCCACACTGCGGTTGATCCAGGCCAAGTTTTGTGGCCACTTTTGGCACCACTTTTCCTGGTCTGGTTGACTCCATGTCAGATGGTTCCTCAGATGAGTGGGCTTGTGTTGTTATGCATTGAAAAATGTCAGAATTTCCTGTGAATATGTGGAATGAGTACCTGAGAGCTTGTACTAGTTTGCAGCAGCTTGATTTGTTTCCCTTGCAAAAACCTTGAAAGATTGAATTGTAGTTCGATGCCTGGTGCCTCAGTGTTTGTGGTCATACAGTTTATTTACAGTCGTGATTAAATGACATTGAAAATGGTTGTGATCCTCGCAGGGTCATCAGTCATCTCAATGACAACTAGCATAACAACTGAAGGGTTCCTGTGGTCATAAGGAACTGATTTGTTGCCCTTTGAAAATGATTAGGAGGGCACTGTGGGGATTGTTGTCACCGGGCCCAAAGATTGTTATATAGGCCCCTTCAGGGTGCACTGTATGGACTCAATTTACAGTTAATTCAAAATGTAAAAAGAGGGTATAGGTGTAGCTTAAAAGTAAAATTTTACCCTATTTCATTCATTAATTTATTTGTTTCAATCAGAAGAAAAAATAAAACATTTTTATGTATTACTCAAAAAGGAGTGGGAAGAAGAAAACTTATTAAATCCCACTGCCATCTCACATTTATACAACATAACACATCATTTTTGCATCCTTAATGATAAAGTTACATCTGGTTAGAGTCCTTATAATGTAAATATTTGGTAGTAAACAGATTGGGAAAACTGATGTACACATGCAATATTTGACTGCACCGCACTGCAGACATTCAGTGGATTTAACTGCACCAATAGTTCTGATCCTTCCATGGGTCAGTACTGCAGTGGTTCATAATGTTGG
>JAPSES010000098.1:9152275-9163001 GCA_029822895.1 Maxillicosta whitleyi | reverse complement strand
ACAATGAGACATCATTTTCACACATGGTTTAGCCTCCATAAAGTCCAGACTCTAATTTAGGATGTGATGAAGACTGGTTGCAGCGGTTCGATTCTGCATCATCATTATCAAATAATGAATGAAACTATGGATGGAACAAAATATTATGAACTTTATTGTGGCACTGTGTAAGTATTATGTGGTAAAAAAGATGTGACAGTGAATGTGTCCTGGAATCAAAACTGAAGATGGTGCACAGATATTTCATGTATGACTTTTTTTTTTGGCCGGGCAGTGTATATTACACATAGCAGCTGTCTAAATGATAGTCCGCATTACTTGTAATATAATATATTTCGACAATAATTACATTCCAACAATGATAATGGAAGTGACACATACCAACATGACAAATGACAACAAGCATGTAGTAACAAAAGGTAAGAAAGAGCCAAGGATGTAATGGCCCAGCAATTAACAATAAGCCCCACCCTCCCTGTACTGTGACATCACCATACATTTGTAAAGTGCTTTAAAACAAGAACCAATTTTTACACTTTTTTTTTTTTTAACCAGTCAAGGTCATGGTTTGATGGTGTGATTTTATGGATGTGTTCTTAATTAAATTTTTTTCTGCATATATGTGCTCAGGCTCACGCTGGAGCAGAAGGAGCTGTGTCGGAGCAGGCTCAAATTGCTCTCATATCTGGACCGACTGGCAACATACGAGGTAACAACAATCACTCAACACCAACCTTGTACTTGGGTGCAAGGGTACAAATTAAAAAGACATTTTTTTAATCAAAGTGAGATATTAACAGTCACGCAGAAGAGAGCTGTGGAGCTTGGCATGATTGAAAACACAATACAGATCGGCCACGTCTAGCTGACTAGTGCACAGTCCAGTATGGCTGTTCATTGCGGTCAAGCCACAGAGGGCATCTCAGTGACTTTACTTCTAATCAATAAAAGCCAAAGTACGGGGATACTCTTAAAGCTTTACACTAGTCATAGCCAAGGAGCAGAAAGAAAAGTAAAAAAACAGTGCTTGGTTTGGCAGCACCCCTGGTATCTAAACACATTAATGTGTCACTATAAAACTCATGAGATTCAGCCTGATTCGTTGATGCACCATAACAGAGAATAATGCAAGGACTATTAACACCTGGTGAAGTTATAATGAAAGCTAGTTTTTTTCCCCTCTACTTTTGTTGTTGTTATTCATTTGCAGCCTAATTCATTCCCCTTTAATATCTAATCCCTCCAAAGCTAAGACCTTTTTTCATCTTTTTTCTATTCATGCTCTCTTACACAACTAATCTCTTTAAAAATATTGTAAAAGTTGTAAGATATATTACTGCGAGGGCCATTTTAAGTATTAAATGCAAGAATAAGTAATTGTTAAATGAATTCTGAGATGGTTATCATCAAGCTGGGAGGTAAATGTACCCTTTTTCCATATACAGCACTGTACGTGTGTATGCTAATGGACTCCAGTGTGTAAAAGACAGCAACAGTTGTTGGGCAGGACTGATACATTCATTCTTGAAGTGCAACTTTGACTTTAGAAACTACTAACACTCTGGATTTCAGATTTTACGATGAGTAATGTTAACACACACACACCTTTTTTCGTCCACAATAAATCACTGACGAACAAGACCGTACTTTCTCCCGTGCAGCAGAGGAAAGATGAGAGTTTAGCCTGCTAGATATTCAACTCAGACAGAATGACGTCTCTCTCTTTATTCGGACATTGTCATGGTAACTGCAGCACTCGTCAGTTTCCTTTTGCCCCAATCCATTTTCTCTGGCTGTCTATGAATATGATATTAGGGTTTTTATCATCCCGACTTGGGCTGGCTCTGTCTGCATACGGCCCATTCAAAAGCTATCCATCAGACACACAGTCTCACACACTCTTCTACACAAACACACAGACTCTCACACATACACCAGCCCTGGCATAAGGGGGATGCTACAGAGGGTTTTATATGCTCAGGCCCATATAAATCCCCCCAAGCTAAAGACTGCGACAACAAACGTACCCTTCTGACATATGCGCGTGCACATACTCAGACACACACTTGCATACATTCTGTAGATGGTTCAGAGTAAAAGGACAGGGCAGCTGTATGCTAGAAACTTAAATAGCATCTCTATTGACTTTGCCTTTGTGTATTCATTTGCAGTCAAATCTTCTACTTGCCGTTTCCTGTTTTTTAGGAGTTTGACTTTCTACCCTCTCATAGCATATTCGTCTGAAAAGATTAACCTCTGCTTCACAGGCTTATTTTTCTTCGAGTCACTTTTTCATGTCTCCACTCTTTGCTTCTTGCTGTTTCTCTGCAGGAGATTCTCGGTGGTCCTCATGCAGCAGAGCAAAAATACGACGCAGAGTTCTTCAAGAAGTTTCGCAGTCAAAATATTGTTTTGTCGGCGAGAAACTACGCGAGGGTAAAGTCTGCTCTCCTATCAATATTATTGGATCTCATTTATTACCTCATCTCACCTGTCTGAATCTCCACCGGGAACTCAAGATATATTTTTACCATACTCTGTGTTTTCATAAAACTTTTTCCAGCCTTATTGTGCTTTAATATAATGTATTGAGATGTGTTGCTGTGTATGGGTTATAATAATTGATTTTAAATTGGTGTCACTTTTCACACAGTGAGCAGTGTTGTTGTTTAGGGATTTATAATAAAATAATAAAATAAATATATTGAATGAATGCCTTAAAGATTTGAGTCATTAAAACATCCATTTGTTTGGCCACAGGAGAGTAATGTGCAGGCTCTGGATATTCTGTTCACGTACCATGGAGCAGAACTTCTTCAACATCGGCTAGCTATCCTGTACAACTTCCCAGAAACCACATCGCCACATGAGTATACCATCCTGCTGCCTGAGGCCTGGTGAGTGTTTCTTGCATGTTGGATTTATTCAGACTACAGTATTTAACAAAAATAAACAACTTTTTTGCAAAAAAACAAAACAGTCTCGTCCTATTCAGGAATTGCAATCTTATATTTAATGGTAAATCTCTATTGATTTAACCCCTCAGCCAAAGGGTAATCATTTTGTCATTTGTCCGTCTGTCTGTCCATTCAACACTGTAATTACATTAACTGAAGAAATCATTGAGATATTTGTACCAAATTTATAGACTACATGCATCTTGGCATGGAGCAGAAGCCTATTGAAATAAGGTGACCTCGGCCTACCTTTGCAGGGTGAAATGGCCTTATCCGGTTCTAATATCTGAGTAGTATCACATATAAATATGTATGTGATAAGTTTTACACAAAGGCAATCTAATCTAAATTACAGGGCAGTAACTTTAAACAGAATCTTACATTATATTTGGCCGAGGGGGATTAGTATGCACCACGTTATGTTTCTTTGAGAGTTTCAGCAAATGAAGATTTAGTTGTTAATACAATTTTTTTTTTGTTAGTTATTTTGTATGCATGAAGTACTAAATTACTGAGATGTTCTGGTGATCTTAGAAAGTACTTGAAAGTCATTATTTTTAAATGCATGAATACTTGTGAATTAAAAAAAAAGGCTTAATTAATTGAAAATTAAAATTAAAAAAATCAACATTTTTTTTAAGAGCCAGAAACTAACCTCTTGCCATTTTATTCTCACATATAATTTTCATTACCTTTCATGACAGGTTACTTTATGAACATAGAAACAGATGTGTAAAAACACTTGCACGGCTCTACAGGAATTTACAGTATCTGATCTGGAGATACATTTTTTACACCCCTTTGGAATGCATAAGCCTAGAGAATTTTTCTTCACCTTCTTCCTAGAGTAGTCACACACGTATACACATTTGCCTTCAATATTGTATTATACATAGTGCGACCACTGCCAAACACTGCAACAAAACGAAAGAATGCAGATTTAATTGCTACCTTCAGATTTCTATGCCAACACAGTCAAAAGATGTCTACCTGATATAGCTGCAATGACAGCAACTGTCCACCATAGTTTTCACCATACGTTTCTGATTTGGGGTTTTGGGGATTACTGAAGGGGATGATAGAGGAGTGTCTCTCAGGGGAACACTCCGCTGTCTTTTATGGCTTCGCTAATAGAAGTGGTGGATTGGACTTACCGATGAGTGCAGTCAACCATTCAGTGTGACTTTTTGTCACCTTTTTACTTTTGTTTTATTTGCCTCCTCTCATTTCCATTTCTTCTCTTACTGATGCCACTTTTTAACTCTTCAGCGTATTCATCTACAGAAAGGATATATAAAGAAATATATATACAGCAGACAAGGCTGATGTCCACTAGAGTAATGAATAAATGCATAAAGACATACACTGTACTCTGTGACTAAGGAATAATTGTTATTAGAGTACCTAACACTGTGCACGCATTTTATCAGCCATGTCTGAGTTTGTATGGAGGTCAGGCGACTGGCTGCAGCTCTGCAGTGAGCATCCATCATGGCTCTGCTGCTGTGGGGCAGTTTCCTATTTTCCCCCAGCCCGTGAGCACCAACCAACTGCTGCTCCGGCAGAACTCTCTCCTCCACTGCAGTAGAAGGAGGTGACTGGAACCATCTGTTTGAAGCTCACTCGGTATACTTAATTCTTGCTTCGCTGGATGAAGAAAATTTTCTCGTGTAATATTGATCAGGACCGTGAGGCGTCCTGTAGATGGCGAGGGAGAATGTAGAGCAGCTGGGTTTTTATGAAAAGTTTTGCCTGTAGGTTCAAAGAGTTGGCCCAGTGGAAATAAAGATAAACTTAAATGCCAATTTCAAGTTTGCATTGCATCTCCATTTTCCTCCCACCCTGCTTTCCTTTACTTCTCAGGCTGACGTGAAGTAGATTAGGGGAGCGGGCGTGGAATAATTCATTCCTCCCATCGATATTTGAGCACTCACACCAATATTTACTCTCTACCCTCCAACCTGGGTCTCTTTAATAAGGAAGGAGGACCAGGGAGTTAGGAAATGACAAATAAAAGAAAGTGAAAGAAGCTTGTGTTAGTGGTTCACCCTCTGTGGGCATTTTTTTAAACATAGAAGTAGGACTCTTCTATCTCTGTCAACACGGTGTTAAAACTTCCAATCATAATGGATGAACCAGTGCAGGGGCGTTGGTAAAATTCCCTTCACTTTCTGTGCGATGACATAAATCATATCAACTATTTAGACACTTGTTATGTATTTTGTGATTGGATAGAATTTATAGCCATGTGAAAAACTGCTTCAGCGTGCGAGTATGTGTGTACGTGCTGCCTTTAACTGCGCCAAAGCTATAGATGATTTGTAGCCAGTGCTATCTCTTTGAGTTTTACAGTCCCAGTACATATTTTTCTGTCTACAGACAAATAGATAACAAGAAAAAAAAAAAAAAGAATTAATCCTGGAATAAGAGATAAAACATTTCCTTTTCAGCCAGTGTCCAACTTTGCGTGCTTACATTCATACTGAACAGTGTGTGTTTGTGTGTGAGGATGTCGATGCGTCTGAGTCTTGTCAGTGCTGACATGCGAGGTTACAGAGTCATTCTTCACTTTGGTTTCTTTTCTTGTGTGTTCCCTATTTATCTTCTTCAGGCCTGTCACACTCAAGGAGACCAGGAAGAAGTAAAGCTTAGTACCAAGTTGACGTTTAGAAAATAAAAGTCCTCTCTATTTACAGCCAAGGCACGGCTCAGGCTCCGCAAGACTTCTTTGGCTTATTTATGATCGTGTTTTTTCTTTGGTTTTTTGTTGTTTCTGCCTCATTCTGCTCTGTATGCTTTTATTCAAATGCTCGGGCTAGTGTTTGTATTTCTACAGGGTGCCGATCTTCTAATTCATCTCTTTTTTTCCCTTTCTTTTCATCTGTCTATGCCTTTTTCTTTGTCTTTTAGCCTGGATGACAAAGAAGAGTTGATGCTGATTCCATGGGACGAGCAGAGACACAGAGAAATGGACTGGTGCGAAACAGAGGAATGCAGGTAAACGGTTAACATCACCTTCGACGTAAACACTACACCAAGCTATAGAATGCTTTGTGTAACTGATTAGACAATTCTCCAAAACAGCTGACCCATCACAACACATTTCATTTCAAACCTCATTTGTAATGATGTCAAGATGCAGAGAAATATGCAGAGTGAACAAAAGCTAATTCAGAGAGGACAATACTCTGAGTGAAAATAATTACACACTGTAGTGAAGTGGTTTGAGATCAATGTCCTGAATTGTCCAAGGTTATCAAATGTTGATCTTTTGAATATGATCTAGATAATACCATATGTTTGATGCATGAAAAATGAAAGACAGGTTCTCCAAATGTGTGATAAACTGATGGACCTACAGCATGTGGCAGTAGTAGTCAAGACTCATAGATGTTCCATTGAGGTATGAATGTATAATAATAATTCATAGATAAGTGCCATCATGCTTCTGCACCAGGAAAAGATACAATATATAACAGTGCTTCACAGCAATAGTCTTACTATAGAATGAGGCTATTGTAAGGTATTGGCATTGTTATATTCAGGCTCAAGTATCTCCAGTAATAAGTCTAAGATATCAGATTCAAAAATGTATTTGTCATTTGTGCATATACACATAGGAATTGTTGTGTGGTTGTTCAGAGAGTTGAATAAAAAATACAACAAAAAACACATTAGATAGATAGATAGATAGATAGATAGATACATGTAGTGCATAAAGACCAATAAAAGTGCATAAAAACCCTCCCAGAAGGCAATAAAATAAATACATACATCAATATATCAATAGATACACAAGGAGGTAGTCAGTCTAAACAAACTTGTGTGTGTATATATATATATATATATTTATACACACACGCACATATAGATTTGGTGGTTATATCACCGTCATCTAGGACTGATGACCATTGTCAACTCAAATATACAGTAGTTTTCCTACATCTTAAAGGGAAGCAGGTTGTGTCTGTGTATAAGATTAAATTAGATAAAAGCTTATTGATCCTTTGGGCAAAGCCCTCACGAAACTGAGGTTCTAATAGTAGTACAAACACCAGATATACTGTACACACAAGAAATACCACAAGAAAATAGCAAAACAATAACCCTACAAAACAAAACAGTATTGAAAAAAACAACAAAAAAAAACAAAACAGGCACATTACACATTGTAAAGTACTAGTAGAAACAATAAGTTGCAATGTGGTAGTAATAATAATAATAACAATAATAACAGCAACAAGAAAACAACCATTACACACTGGAATAAACAATAAACAACCTAAGCAACATTGGTAATCCAAGCTAATGTATAAAAGCCAAGATTTGCTACAGTTTAGTATCCAATTCAACATGACTGGAAATTATTTTTCAGTACTGACATATTTAAATACTGTGTGGCTTAAGATCAAGCACTGTTTAGTCTTATTTGAAATATTAGTGCATCTTGAAGAGCAATAAGACAAAGTTCTTAACATCAAATCCCTCTTCACATGTGACTAGTATCACCCATGGACCTCTGGAGGTTTGGACATTAATCCCCATATCTGTGTTTCATGTGGCACATTCAGCTGGTTAAGTGAAGTCTTGGAGTATTGGAGAGGCTTTCTCTTTTGAATGAATGTCACGTGTCCTGAATTTGCAACCAAAACTATTTTATTTATCAGTAGCAAGCGTTTGTTGTCCTTGACCAAGAATCAGATTGAATAAATGCCTGGAGGAAACAAAAAATGTTGTAAATTCTGAATGTCAATTCAGGAATATTTGCTAAAATAGGGTGGGTTTTTTTTATTGTTGTATTTTTACTTTACAAATTACAGCCAGGTATAATATAGATGATAATATGACTACATAATCTGCGAAAACAACAAAAAATTGTCATCTGGATATTACAGTGAAGACACATTATTAACACAGTACATGTAATTGTTTCCAGTGTGACACACTGAAATCCTCCAGAATGGTGATTCTGAGTGAACAGATTTAAACCCAGTTTTACGTAGTGTTTCAATAAGCAGAAAATGATCAGCTGTATAGAAAGATTTCCAGAAGTCAGTGAAGGCATCATCACAATCCCATACTGATATTCAATACCATAACAATACGACTAGTGTGGTGAAGCATTGTTAAAATCCATGCTCCATGCACGCCATGTGCTTTTGTTGGTGTCATTATGTAAAACAAAACATGACATCCTATTATCCAAATGTTAAACAGAACCATCACAAAACAAACTAATACCAAATCTTGTTGTGCTGCCAATTTATGCCATTTGCCTGGTTCTGTTCGGAGCCAGCTTCATTTACAGTTTTATTTAGCGAGCTCTTTTTATTGGTCTTTGGTGAAGAGACATAATATCAGTTGGCCACCGCGGTGTACTTGGCCAGGAACCGGAGGGTGAATTTTGGATACCATTACGCATTTATTAGAATTACAGTTATGCCAACAGTGTTTAGGACTGTATTTATGACCTATCTTGCATCCCACAATTCCTTTTCATTGCCATGTGATTAGTAGTTTAACTGCATTTTGCTGTAGTTTGTTGTAGTTTACCTTCTATATTAATTTTTCCATAGTGACCCAAATCAAATCAAAGCACCCAAGTGCTTCAACTACTATTTGCTATTTATTTGTGCAGCTGCTTACTGTTTTTTTGTCTTATTCTTTTATCTGTAATCACCACCACCTACTTGGCATTTGTGTAGTGCTGTGAAAAAAGGTTGGTATTGCTCAGTGTGCTCACACATGAAGCCTCAGGAATAATCATCATCACCCAAATAGCTGAAGTAAATGCAGTGGATTCTGTAAATACCCCAACTGAATAGCCTTTTGTTTTTTCTGGAATGTGACTATATATATCATATAATATTTTGTTGTAGTATTGTATCACATAATTTTTTTTTTTTTTTTACATCCTTATGTAATATATGTGTATTACTGCTATGAAAGGGAGTTTATTTTGATGTGAAATGATGTTAAAAAATGGACAGAGTCTATCCTTGATATGTAAATGGTTTTTGTGTTTTGTGCTTAGTCAGAACCGAGTGTGTTATGTGTGGGATTTTTGAGTTACTTATGGGATCTGACATGGGTATTTAGGGTAGGCAGAAGGATGAGGTAAGGGGGCGGAGGATTATAAGTTACACTTCATTCCGCTCCTTTTTTAAATGTTTTCCTTTTTTTTTTATAGAAATCTTTTTGTTGTTTGGTTTTAATGTTATATCCTACATAAATAAACAATATAAGTAGCCAAACTGTACCTCTCCCAATGTCAGCTTCAACTCCTTCCATGTATTATACTTGGTACACTGGTGATTTCCATAAACTGTATATAAAGATGGATGCTGTGATGCCATTAACTCGACCGTGTAGAAATGAGCCCTAAATCCATCCATCATGGGAAGTTGCTGTGTTGCACATGTTGCAATTTGGAGTCAGACTGTACATAGAGGAAACACAGGAACATCAAGCTGCCTACATGATTGGCTTGCAGCTATGCGCCTGATGAATTCAGCACTGCTATTGGTTGTTACAGTTGTGAATCATTCTTTTTTTTTATCGTCAAATGACTCATTGACCCTGTTGCTACTTTTGTGACACCTACAAAATGATTTTTTTTCCTTCTTTCTTTTCTTAAGTGTTTTATCACCATTTGTTATAATATTATCCTCTGTATTTTGCAGTTTTTCAGTGAAAAGCAGGCATTTTCCTAAATTTAATTTGCTGATCTTGTAGAAAATAATAATAAATAAAAGCTCAGAGAGTTGAGGTTTATTTTTTCAGAAACCCGAAGAAAAGTGAGTTAATCAGCAAAGATTAATCATTAATTAAACAGAAACAGAGTGTCTCCATCCACTGTCATTTATTGAACTGATGATAAGTAATAGTTTTTTTAACTGGTGAATCAATGTTGTTGAAGATGATGGTGTTTCCATGGTAACTGCAGGGTTTCTGAACGTCCAAATGGGTCATATCTGATGACTATGAAAAGATGACAAACTGCATTTTACACTAATTATTTACATGTTTTCATAGGATTAGTGGATCAACAGGTATTAAACAGTTTAGATCAGTAGATGATTTGGGTCACCAGTGACTGTTTGGATCATTATGGATCAAAAGCTAGCTGATCAAAAAGATGACAATACCAGCACAGTTCTGTCACAGAAATCTGCCTAAAATGACTGAAATCACTTTTGTCAAAATATGTTGGACATCTAATTTAGTTTTTAGTTTGACCAAAGTGTAAAAATAACATGTAGGGATTTGGAATTATGACCTATACTGCAGCAGCTACAAGGGACAATCAAGATATTTTTGCATTATTTTTAGTTTCCAATGTTTTTGTTTCCTTTCTCCTCCATTGATTTGACTGATTTAACCATATTTTTCTGAAAAGTGGCCTGTGACTATAACATAGACTCTTATTCACTTCTTTCTTTTCAGAGCGGTCCTGGACCAACACATGTTTGATGATGACAGTTTTCTGTATGATGAGTGTCCAGAGCTGCTGAGGTTCCGCACAGCGACACCCTCCATCCAACTACTGACCGACTGGTACCAAAGCAGAGCCCAGGATATCGACTCCTGCTCCCGACAGGTACAAAGACTTCAGTTGTTGCAGGTTCCTATTTGTAGGTGTTTCTGTGCTGCAGTAACCACAGGGTGGGTGAAAAGTAACTAGACATTAGAAGCTCAAGGCCGCAATTGAAGCATGTTGGTCTTCCATAACTCCTGAGATGTGCCACAACCTGGTAGCATCCATGCCA
>JAPSES010000098.1:9122992-9144157 GCA_029822895.1 Maxillicosta whitleyi | reverse complement strand
GTCATATGGGGAGCGAAATCAAAACGGCTCAACCTGAGCTTCTGACAAATTCATTGTAGTAATTCACAGAAACTAGCAGGTCATTTTTTTTCCAGACTTGGAGTGTTTATCAGACGAGACGAGACCCAAACAGGAGTAACATTAACTCAAAAAATGATTTTTGCACAATAGGGCCCCTTTAAAGAATCAGCCTTTAAACTTAAATAACTATAGTTTGGGCATGTATTATAATAAATAAATAATATTTCAGATCCTTAGAAATGGGCAAATTCTACAACCTGTAATTACAATGTGTCCTGGTATTTATGTCCATATGCTGTGTATTATTAGTGGATTAGAAGAGGTAGTAAAAGGACTACTATCCAAGCTCCAGACACCAAAAATGGTTTTCGTGCCAACCCGGTTCTGTGCAGTCTAATTCATCCACTTCACCTATGTACATATTCACATTTTTTTCCCATCAGACACTGAGAACAAGTGATTCTTGAGCCACACTGCACAGGACGGCTCCAGTCCCCCCCCCCAAATAGAAACAGACTGTAACACATCTGACACCATTTTGTAATAAATCTCTGCTCTCCTGTCCTCTTCAGTGCCAACAGAAGATCATAGGGGACCCAGACCAGCTGATGGAGGTCGCTCTGGAGTGCATCTACAGCTGTGAGAGAGATGACCAGCTCAGCCTTTGTTATGACATCCTGGAGTGCCTTCCACAGCGAGGCTACGGGTCAGACACTCTCACACAGACACACACAACCTTGCCTTTTTCCCTTTGATTCATTCAAAGAATTTCATATCCAATAAGCTGTAAACAATAACGCTTTTAGATGATTTAAGCTGTAATGTAAAGCTGGGAGGCAGGCCACCACAGTCTATAAGACTCATTCTTGAGAATCCCCTCCCCTGCTCTTTCCTTTCCTTTCTACTTCTCTCACAGGACCCATCAATAAACCTAACTACTACCTCTGTTTCGTCTCCCTCCCTTTGCACCTTTCTTTTCCTTCTGTTTCTCTCTCTCCTTCATGTTTAACTGAGACTCCAAGGAGCCATCAGTAAGCCCGGCTGCGGTCTATACAATATTTTCTACCTCCTCCTCCTGCTTTCCCTCAGATCTTCTCTAACACATTTTATTTCATATGGCAAAAGGGCCTGTCCTTTAAGTCCCCCATGAGGCTGTGTGGGAATGCAGTACATTTGAAGAGGAGTAAGTGATAGTAAAAGACTGAAATAGAAAAAAAAATCAAGAGTAGAAAGAAAAGAAATTGTTGATAAAACAGACCTGTAGAGTAGCCTAAATGAATGAATGAATTACTAAGATGGATTGTCTTTCTTCTCCACACCTTAACTGGAAAATTTAATTAATACTCAGAGTGCTTCATATATCTGAGGACAACATCTTTTGCCCTTTAAACTGGTGTGTACGGCTGTACTATAGTGTGATGTACTGTATGCATTTCTACTGCAGTGGAGGATAACAGCAATGAAAATAGAGCCAGACCAATAGGCGGTTCCCACACCCTCAACTGTTGTATTGTTGCACTGAAATTATTTTCTGCACGTCTGATGCATTTTTGTAGAGCGCCATGTCACTTTATTGTTGAAAATTTGGTGAACATATTAAAAATCTTCCATAGTAAATGTATACGTAGCATACAGGGAGAAAACCGGGATAACATTTACCACTGAAATCTAACAGGTTCTGTCTTTAGTAAGTGTCTAAACTGTGGCTAAAATTACACAAGGTGGTTATTTTCAAGACCAGCGAGGGGCTGATGTCAAACTACAAATAAGTTCTGTAGCTCCTGCATAATGTAGAGCCTGTGGTTTGTACTGTTGCTCCACTAATCGATTCTCCTCTTACTTTTATCAACATAGTGTTTTCATTCTCCTCATGTTTGCTATTCTATTATAGTCATAATTGCTATCTTAACACAAGCTAAACATTGTAGACTGTAGTTTCTGCTGGAATTTTAAGGGTTGATTCTCTTGATTTATTTATTTTTGTTAAATATATGATTTTATATTGTTTTAGGTGTGTGTTTCTTAGGTTGGTTTAGTTTTGTACTGCAGCCTACAAAACCTGGAAGAGACTAATAGGAGAAACTTCACCCCCTGCATCTGACGAATGGCCAGCACAGATTCTTTTCAGCAGGAAATTGCTTTAAAAAGTCAAAAAGTGACAAATGCTGTGAAGGTGGTAGACTTTAGACAAAGGTGAAACCACACTAAATGCATTGCTTTGATCTAAGGAACAAACCGTTTTTTTTTCTCACTGGACTCATGTTTACTGTTAAATATGTCAGTCAACCGTTACATAATGTGAGTCTAAGAGATTATGGATGAAAGCTTTAACATTATCAGTATGTATTATCAAGTGACTGCAGTTTTGGCAGCTACTTAGCTAAGGCAATGTGTACTAAACTGCATGTAATATTCATGCATATTCCTTTCTTAATCAGTACAGCATGGCGTTAATATGAGCATCTCACTTTAAGAGACAGACTTTCCTTCGGTGCTGTTTGGATTAGTAGTGCTGCAGGGCTCCACCATATAGGCAATGCCCTCAACTTCACATTTTTCTCCAGAGCGATTTCCCTGACTTACTAAGCTCCAAAATTGCCACCCCAGCTCAGAATATTACAGTTTTTAGAGCTGGGATGGAAACCATGACTTAGTAGTTTCAATCTAATTTTCTGACTTTTTTTGTGAGACAGCTTAATTAGGTCTAAATCTGCTCAGAATAATGTAATGTGCATCCACCCTTAGAGAGTGGGAAATGCAGAAATGGGCAGGGGATTATACGGTGAGAGAGGGAGAGAAATAGAATGACGAAGAAAAGGGTATTAAAAAGAGGAACAGGAGTTGGAGCAAGAAAAAGACGAATATGCAGAGGAATTGATTGAGATGATGATTTTGTGTGTTTATAAAAAAAAAAAAAAAAAAAAAAGGTGTTCGCACTGGCTTGCTCACTGAAATACACACATTTTGACACAGAAGGTTGTTTCATCAGGGTCAGTACTCTAGTGGGGGACAGGCCAGGATGACCCAGAATCCTTTGCCTCAAGGCAAAGAAGCACAGGGTTTTATTTTTAGTGGGGCTCAGTACAACCTCACAGTAGCAGGCAGGGCATTAGCACTCTCACAGTATATAGTATGTGTACTGTACTGACATAAATACACATTTATTACTGGTATTTTTTTTCTCCATCCGCTTTAGGTGTTTTATTTTTTTTTGCTTTCTCTATGTGAACATGAAGTTACATATAGTTCTGTTCTGTCTCAAATCTCTCAGGCCGCAGACAGACATCACCCCAACACTTCACGATCAGGTGGACAAACTCGAGAAGCACCTCAGGTACTCGCAACACACTCGCACCATTCAACAGCTGTTCTGTGTCAACTCCCGTCCGCTTTACTGCAGTCCACCAGGAGCAGCCAGGTGTGCAGATTAAAGTCCAAACAGCAAGTCAATTCATCAAAGACAATATATTGGCAATCTATTTAATTGTAATTAACCGATTTGATTAATCAGTCTTTTAAATGAGCAATTTCTTGCCTTTCATTTTTTTGTTGCAGTCCCAGCAGAGACAAACTTGTCCCCGCTCATCAGCCATATGTCTCTGCAGTAGCTGTTGTCATATTAAATTGCTGAGCAGAGTCCTTCAGTTTGGTGATTAGTGCGGCACTGCTAGGGAGATGTTCGCTTTGTAGCAATGCTTATTACTTCCCTCCCCCATTACTGGCCTGATAGAAAACACCAAGAAGAAGAAGAGGCACTACAGATGCACAACTGAAACACACACTGACGCGAAACATGATATCAAAGGACTACTATCTGTCCCATGGTAGTCAAATGGCCTCAAGCGTTTTCTGTGTTGCAGGTTAAAGTCATCTACAGCATGTCTCTCTCTTTTTACTCCCTCCCGTTCTGTCGCTCCTCCACCTCCTCCCCTCAGGATGAACTTCTGAACAGAGAGGAATGATGTGGAGGAAGGAAGGAAGATGAGGATGAAGGCAGGGAGGAGGGCGGGAGCCTAAAGGGGAATGTGAATGTAGTTGATGAGGAGGAGGAGGAAGCAGCAACAGGAAAGCCTGTGTTAGAGCTTAGTGTTGGCCTTTATAGATAAATATTCACACGTATTTACACGTATACAAACACAGCCACGCACAAACACACCCTGGGGAGATTGGGAAGTGTGTTCGCGTTGAGTGTGCCAAAGCATTGTGAGTCGCACACACACACGCACAGACACACTTACTGATGAATCAGGCAGTAAATGCGAAGTGTCTGCTCTGAGAGTGTCTCCAGGATAGAAGCTGTTTTCTGCTGCTGCCACTATCACTTGCTGGCCCATTAATATGTGCACGGGGAACATGCAGACACTCCCACTCATACATTTACACCCGAACAAATACGCGCGCGGCTGTTAATACAGGGGCTTGTTGTCTGTCTCTCACCGACACATTCAGTCACATACACACACGCACACAGACACACACACACGCAGGCACCTGTTTACTATGGTAATGAGTTGCAGCAGAGAGTGAACATCTGTAGCATCACGACCCTTGTGAGACTTAGCCTGCCATGCTAATCCCACACCAGCACATGCACACACACATTCACACCTACGCACACATACGTGCCCTCTCTCAGTCATATAAGACAGGCAACATTTACATCCATCCACACACACTTGCAAAGAGGTGCAATCTTGCTGGCGTGCCGTTTATCATGTTGCACTTCAGCCTTGTTCTGCACTTTCTCCATCTGCACCATGGCAATGACTTTCTCCTGCCAAAATAATGAACAGCTCACAGCGTACACATCCTTTTTTTTTTCACATTTTATCCTGCCCCTCTTTTTTTTTTTTTTGTTTGCCAGTTGTCTACTCCAACCCCTTTACAGAATATGGTGAATTATTAACTTTGTTTGCCGGTTATACGAGTTTTTCCCTTGTGTTTAAAGCTTTATGTGTGTTTCTGTCTTACGCCTAATAGTGTTGCAGAAGTACTGGAGAAACATGGTCTGCAGAAGCCCATTTCATATGTGAAGAACAGCCAGAACAGTGAACAAGAAGCTCATCAGCTGATGGTCAAATTGTGCCGCCACACTGGCCGCAAGTATGCACAGTTGCACACACTCCCAAATGCTCATAGACTTTACACATAAACTGACAAGAACCATCGGTTATCACAACAAATGATAATTATTATGTGATCCCCCAGCCCTTGATGCAAAGTTTTAACATTTTCATTTTCAGAAATCCTCCAGTAAGTGAGACAGTGTGGAGAGGGCTGCTGCAGGACCTGCTTGACATGCAGCAGAACGTCTACATATGTCTTAAACCAGAGACGTGCCATCAGGTATTTCACACCAGAAAAAAACACCGCAAGAAAAGAACACAAATACAAAATCAATAAGTTAGCTGTGATTTCTTCATGATGCAACCAGCTTTAAACTTTAACTGGGGGAATATTACGAACAGACTTTATGTTAAAGCAAAGAATTCAGAGTTTCAAATGAAATTTTTTGCTATGTAATTTATCCAACAGAGTAAAACATTTCTGTGGTTAAACAGACTATTTTCCTGCTTAACACTCGCTGTTTCACTTACTGCTTCAGGTCTTTGTGGAGTCCCTGCTGTGCTCCAGTCTTTTGGAGAACGTACGCCTGGCAGGGCAGCTCATGCATTGCTCTAAGGTATGTTAAATATGACTTTTGACTATTATTTATTCAAGTTTATTCTCATTTTACTAGGCCAGTTGGTGATGGCCAGATTATGTTGCCACATCCAAGAGGACTGAGTTGTTTATCATGCCATCAGTCATTGGAATAATTTCCCCCTGAACATACGTACAGTAAAATTGAATGCATAAATCATCTTTAAAGTATCACCTGTGAAGGCACTAGTTAAATATCTGAGCAAGCACTGCATGGGGAGAGTGTATGTTATTTTCTTCGATGGATGTAACTCATGAATATAACAACTAATCCCATTTGATGATGTTTTATGTTTTCAATAATGTTTAGAATGGTTATTGCTTTTAGATTTGTATTGTTAATAATATGAATTGTGATTGTCATGCATATTATGTATTGTTATGTTCTGTGTTTTGTATTCTGTGTGGACCCCAGGAAGATTAGCTTGTCACCTTGGTGGCAGCAAATGGGGATCCTTTTAAACATTAAACATTTGCAAACATGTTCACAGCATCCATAGATGTCTCTAAAAATTAAAACATCAATAATTCATTGTCACTGATTTCTAAGGTTGATGTCATGTTTCCAGGTCAGTCAGGATGTTCCTGTTAGCTTGTCTTTCCGGGGTAAAAGTTATGCTCTAAAGGTGGCTTATAACAGCAGTGTGGAATTGGTGTTAGCTGCTGCCAGAGAATACTTCAACTCCTCCACAACGCTGACAGACCCCTGCATGAGCCTGGCTAGGTGAGGAAAACGAGATCGACTTTTAGTGATGTTGATTTACAGTGGTGTGGTGGTCCTCAAAGTCACACACAACATTTCACAAAACAGAGCTGCATAAAAAAAAAGGGAATTTTCACAAAACGTGACATTTTGGAAAACACATTTCACAAAACAGCAACAACATTTCACTGAACACGACGTTTCACGAAACGTGACATTCCACAAAACTCTGTCATTATGCAAAAGGTGGCATTTCACAAAACAACAACATTTCATAAAACATAACATTTCTCCAAACATGACATTTCAAATGTGTGACATTTCACAAACCATAACATTTCACTAAACATCTTTTATCCAAAACACTGCATTACAGAAAGGGTGGGACAATACTTGTCTTTTGTGATTGGACAGAAATCGCATAAGTGTTCATATGGTGGATAGAAACAGGAAGTAACATTGAACTTTGATTCTGTGTAATCATAAACAAGAATTGTTTTCCCACTGTTCCCCACTGTTGAAAAGCATTATATTTTCTCACATTTTATTGCCTTTTGACCTTGAGAGCCATTACAGAATGGTAGCATTGGTCTAAGTAAGTTAGACCCTGACTAAGTATCTAATTTGCTCACCTATTGGCTGTATAAGTTTAGCACAAATTGATCTTCATCTGGGTTGATCTATGTTTTGTTGCTTGCATGACCGAGCAGGAATAGTAGCTTCTACTCTATCTCCCATTGAATATTACCTGAAGTGTATTTATATGTGAGAGTGTGTGTCTGGTGCTGTTTCAGATCACAGAGGGGTGCCGGTGGGTGTCTAACCTTACCGTCTGTTCCTAGTAGGGAAGTGGGACAGTAATTGGGTCGTCATTCATTTATAGTAACTAACACAGAGCCCCCCTTCCACATACATGGACAACATCATCCATTGTAACACTCCCACTGCGTGCACTTGTGCATTTATGTGCGCATGTTTGTTGTGTGTGTGAAGTTGTGATGTGAGACAGAAAGTCTGTCTGGATAAGTGCCTGTCGCTCTGAAATTAATAGTCCACACAGACTGGCTGCCTGTGTCCTTTAGATTAAAATAACTGCTCCACAGACACACTTTTCATCCTGTGTACTACATACCATCAAGACACCCACACACACACGCGCTTGGACAAACGGCACATGACTCTGTCCTAAATGGACACGGTCAGTGTTACCAGACAAAGAGTTTACACAAGGACAAAGAGGCTCGTCTTAAAATAACATGGGAATCCCCTCCAACTATTAAAGCGATGCTGTGGATTCACAGCAGAGGAAAAAGAGAGAGACTCCAACTGAGGGCGGAAGCGTCAGTCTGGCATCAGCTGTAAAAACACTAAAAGAGATGGCAAATGTTCACACATTATTTACTTAATTAGAAGAGCAGAGTCTCATCTAAGAAAACACAAGTACTTCCTGTATATATTCCATTTTATATTTTATTCTTCATCTTCTATCTTCATTTCAGTCTATCGTGCACCATTGATCAAATGACAATAAAGCAGAGTCTAAGTTTGATGTGATTTAACTTCTTCACTCTAAAGTGCAAAAGTACAGGCCCTGAAATGTATAAAAGTAAAATATTTATCTTTACTGGACACCAGCCATTTCTGTGCAAACACGGACTTTTTCCATACACCTGTGAAGTTCAAACAGGGCCTTATGTCATTTTAATAAAACCACTATTAAAACTTTCAAACTTAAAATACAATTAAAAAACAACAACATAATGAATATTAACTACATGAGCACATCCATTTTCACTGTTGGCAGCAGAGCGTGATACCTTTTTCTTGTGGCACACTATTCCTTTTTTTCTGTTTGGGTTTGCTCTGGGTTTTTTTTTGTTTGTTTATGTTGCAATTTAGTTAAGGTTTATGTCATATTCACTGATTTGTTACTAATTATTGCTCTATGTGTTATTGTATCATCTGTTCCACAGTGGAGAGTAATAGTGATTGATGATTCCCCTCAAATCAAGGTTAAACCCTAACTTGGATCATATCCCTGTAAGGAAATTATGCCTGAATACACACACACTAGCTAGTATTGGCAATTAGCACTTAGTACAATTATATTAAAAAATATTAGCTCAGGGACCAGTTCCTGTTCATCATTGTTATGGTCAGGGGTACCAACAGGAGAATTAACCTACCTATATGTACCTGTTTGTTTTTTAATGGTGGGGGTGCAGAGAGAATACAGAAAGGACTATGTTTCTAGTAGCAAGTCTGTTTGGAAGAGAAGTAGAAAGTACAGATATTTGATTTAAAATCTATTAAGGGAAAATTAAAAGTTGACAGAAACATGTAAAATTATTTAAAACTCTACTTAAAGGAATGATATGTTGCTCTTTTTAAATGGAATTATACATTTTCAAACATTTCCCTGTGCTCTACATAAACTGTAAATGCTCTGCTTGGGTCTGAATTCATTATTAATTCAACTCCACAGGTCCATATTCATACTATTTCTGACTAATGACACCAGAAAGGTCGTTTTGAGCGCTGGCCCTTTAAATGCATACAAGCCACTTTCTGCCCCGCCCCCTCCAGGTTGTTGACTGTGCTGCTCCTGTTCAACCAACAACTGAATATTTTAGGTAAATGACTCAAACTTAGGACATATTTTCAGTATGGACTACAACCGCTGCTGCATATAAACAATTATGAGAAATGTTCATCAGAAGTCTGGACCTTATATCTGCAAATGCTGTGATGTAACTAGTTATAGATGCAACAAATTAAGCAGGAATTAAAACAGGTTGTAAAAATCCACTTAATTTTTGCCAAAATGAATATAACTTTGCAGCACCTGGAGGGTTCAAATACAACCTTTTTGGACTATTAGGGTCCGAATACACAAATAAATGAACCAAAGACTAATAAAAGTGGGTTTAGCTAAATATTATTAATACTATTAAAAAAATATTAAGTAAGAAAGTTTATGTGAGTCATTATTGAAGATATTGTAATTGGAAAAGTTTGATGGTGTTTTTATGGATGGTACATTGTACGATATTAACCTGCACTGTATTAAAAGACTTGGGTAAGCTCTACAGTCGTGTTAACATTTTATATATAAATATCCATTATTTAACCAGGTGTAATCTTCCTAGAGAGTAAAATTGCTTTTTCAAGAGTGACCTGGCCATTGCTCAAAGTATTATTAGATATTGGAATAGCGCTGTGGTTTGGCACCCTGACTGTACAACTAAAAAGCAGGACTAAAAGCCTGGTTACAACAGCTATGAAAGTTGGACAGAAGAAAAAAATATTACTCCCTCTACTCTGGCTATGAAGATATTGTGGTTAGAAAAGCACAAAATAATCCAGAAAGATCCTTCACACATCCTACAGGTTTAATTTTTTTCTCCTCATTTCCATCACTCTACTGTTAAATGTTCTTATGTAAACTTTTAAAGTCCTTGTCTTCAGAATTCCCCATGGCTTCTCACTAAATATCCTTATGGGTGTTTTATGCTGTCATTAGTGCTTATTGTCATTTGTCACTTTTCCCTCAAATATCGCAAAAATAACAAAAAATTACCTAATGGAAAAAAATGTTATTAAATAAAATTTAAAAAAATTATAAAATAATAAATAAAAAATAATAAAAATAATACATAAATAATAATACAATTATTATTATTATTTTTTATTACTGGAAAGGGTGGTTTTAGGGTAATATATAAAAAAATTTAATATAAAATTTAATATATATGTAAATCAACACCATATTTATGTTTGTCACCATGTTTATGGAATAGCGTCATATGTGATCTCGCGGTAATAAACAAATCATCTTATTTGTGATTTAATGGAAAAACTGACTTCTGTTTTTTTCGACATTTAGTAAATATCGGTAAAGTTTTACGCATAAGTATAATGGTAAAGTGACTATTATTGTCTGGGTCAAGTATTATTTAATATTCTTGGTATACTTTTACCATTGCAGTTGTAATGCAGCAAAAAGCTCAAGACAGATTTCTCTGGTGGAATAATTAAGGATATATTGATTTACTTCTCATCTCTGAACCATATCTATATATCTAGATAGTTAGATGGATCTGCCGTTGCTGTGTAAGTTATCTTCCGTCATAACTTTTCACAATGATTTGCTTTCACTTCTGTTTCTGTAAAAATGTAAAAAGTTATTCAGATATCTGCTTATTTAAGGTTGCAGATATTTTATCAACCAAGTAGCATAAAAAAAACAAAACAGCAAGGAGTCTAAAATAAGTCAGAAAGAGACTCGATTCATTTTGTTATTGTCTCAGTTTTACTTTAGAAAGCTTATCTGAGAAAACATCCCGTGGTTCATATAGAACTCGAGAAATTACCGAAATGAAGAAAAGACGTAGGGAAGGAAGGCGGAGGTTGATTGCACGCGGCGGTGGTAACGCTTTACGCCACTTAGATTGGTCAAAAGGAGGGCGGGTTCTTTTTTCAGCATTCAGTTGATGAGCGTTACGTTAAATTGTGTTCATTTGCGTTTCACAGGCAGGAATTGTCTGCAAATTACAGTAGGTGCCACAAAACACATTGCGACACTTCGACCTTAAATAGAATGTTTTCACCATAGTGTTGTCGTGAATTGTCTCCAAGCACACACACACACACACACACACACACACGCCTGCAGACACTTCACAGCTTAAGTACATAATCAACATGCCCTCCTTCTGTCTCTCATTCTCCCATCCACAGCCTTTCCTCTGCGTTCACTTGCCAGGACAAACCTCTCGTTGCTGGCAAGAACAGTAGCCATGCTCAAAGAGTGGGAAGTGTGTGTGGATTGTTTTGCCAAGCGTGTGTACTCCACTTTCTAAACAACATTGAGTCAGATCGCTTTTAATGGTGTATGGTTTGGATTAATTTGATTATACTGATGGATTCTTAACCGCCTCTTCAACTCTTGTCAGTTTGTTTTGTTAACACACCGCAACGGCTGAAGTGTGTGTGTGTGTGTGTGTTCATTGAAACCGCATCTCAAGGACGAGCTCTCTCTATCCTAAACCCGCTCAACTGACGTCAGAACTCTCCTCTAAGCTCTTTTTTTTTTTTTTGTTACATTATTTGTAAATTAATAATTAGTTCTTTTCCATCTCGGTGTCTGCTCCATTCCGCTTTGCTGTTTAATCATATGATGAAAAAGCCAGCAAATGAGAGGTGTGTGCTTGCATTTTAAGCAGGCGAACACACACAGACACAAACACATAATCCTATTAAGAGTAATAATGACTGTGGATTGTGTTGCTGGAGAAAACTGCCCTGTTGCAGATCCGTCAAATTAGTCTAGACTTTGTAAATAAATCCATTTTAGATCACTCCGTTGAAACTTAACAAACTTAGAAGGCTTAATAAACACTTTTTTTTTTGGCGGATTTTCAGAAGAGGCATTTTTCCAAATCCGTAGTGAAACAGCTAAAATTTATTTGACCTTCTCCCTTCCAAAACCATGCAATCAAGTCATGTTTTGTAGCTGTACTATTAGATTAAATGCAAGTGGCTGCTTCTCGGTACTTTTTTTCAAGTGCCACAACTCATTTGCTGTGTACACTAAAATTATGTAAATCTCCAATGATGAGAGCCGCTAAGTAGATAAGAGTCGCTCCTCTGGGTCACATTCAAGCTGATCGGCGTGACTGTCTGTATTTCTACTTTAACCAGTTTTTGTCCACTTTCCTGCAGGACATGTCTCCAGCTGATCACAGATTGTCCTCCGGCTATCCAGGAGGAGCTGGACCTCATTAGTGCCCTCAGTCAGCTGGAAGACTTCAGTGTCAGCATCTTGCCTCTTCAAGGTACAGTCAAATGTGTTTTCTGCACATTTCTCCACAAGAAAATCTACTCTTATTAACCACAAGCGTGTTCGAGTCATTTGTTCGTTATTTAATCTGAGATTCGTGTGCAGGGCGCGAAGACCTTGCACCGTCTCCTTCCCATTTCTGCCGTCACTTCCTGCATCCCTCAAAATGTCAGGTCTACTTTATATAAATATATGGTTATTTATGGATCCGCTGGTGAACAAACAACATCTGCCTGATGGCCTAATTAGGATTCAAGTGTTTGGCTTACAAGTGTGTGAATTGCTCGTCTTCCTCCCTTTTCCTCCATTTAAAAAAACACACACACACACTGTTTTTTTTTTTCTATTTCTGTAGGAAAACACTGCTTACACTTGTACATGTATGTTTCCATATGTTTCCAGTGTCTACACTTTTATATTTGCACTGTTTACACTATTACATCGGTCCATTTCTATACTACTTTTCACCCTTTCATAGAGTATATCTGTAATTTGCACATTTGCACGCTATTTTATATTTTTCAATACATGTATCTTTTATGTTGTTACTTAGATGTAAGTGCTTTTGTCGTCGACAGAGACCACCTGCAATCCTGTTACACAACTGGTGTAATGAAAATGAAGTCTTTTCTATTCTATTCTGTTCTGTTCTGTTGTATTTGATTCTACACTACTCTGATTGTATTCTCTTCTGCTCTATTTTACCTAGTTCTACTCTACTCTGTTCTATTCTGTTCTGTTCTATGTTTTTCTGTTCTAATCTACTCAATTCAATTCTACTCTATTTGATTCCATTTTATTGTATTGTACTCTACTCCTACTTCTATTCTCCTATTTTATAACTCTATGCTGCTCTATTCTATTCTATTCTATTCTAACTACTCTACTCTATTCTGTTCTGTTCTACTGCATTGTGCTCTACTCTGTTCTATTTTTTGCACTGTTTCTCACCTCACCAATCAGTATTCCTCCACTGTCTTTCTCACTTGCTTCTTGTAGCTCCGCATCACTACCTTACCCCTGCATTTTCCAGGTGTAGCTCTCTTAAAATGAACCGACTTGGCCCTCTTATCACCTCACCTTTGAACTGAGGTGTTGTTGGCTCTCTTCCCCCTTTGCCCTCATCAAACTGAGCTGCTACCAGCAGAGCACTGTAACAGAGCGAGACACACAAACACACTCACACTTTAACTCCTGTCTCTTTAAAACCACTCATTTTCTAGTTTTTGTCTCCTTTAACTCAATCCTCCTCTTCTGCACAGATTATTTTCTTTACTGCCCTCTGAGTTTTGCCTGTTAAACAAAACGAGAACAGGAATGAGATTAAAGAATAAGATCAAATAGAAAGGAATGATTATTACAACAGGCAGTGAAAGGAAATCAGAGTAAGAGAATTGTATATAGAATAAATGTTAAATGGATAAGTCTTCCATGTTATTTCTGTTTTGTTATATATTTTCTAATACCTATTTTAAGCTGTTGGGGCCATATTGGTTCCTTGGCTCTGTACTGCTTATGGTGCCCTCATAATATTTGTTTGGGCTTGCTCAAGGACACGGAATTCACACGCACGCACGCACACACACACACACACACACACACACACACACACACACAGAACAAGTTTTCTTTTTGAAAATAAAAGCCGTATACCTGTAACTTCGCGCGCCCACACATAAGCACGCACAAGTAAAAAGTGAAAGGATTGAGGATAGGTAATCCATCTCAGGCTGTCTCCTGCAACCCTCCTACAGCGCCTTAGGCAATGCTTCATACACCCCACACCCCCTCCCACAATTCCCTCTAGGCCTCGCCCAAAGTGATGCCAAGCCATAAAGATCCTCACCGGGGTGCACAGGAAGCACAGAGGCCTGTGGAGGCACAAAACATGCTATTTCTCAGGTTTTCGGTGCAGGTTTAAAAAACAAAAAAAAACCCCAAAAAATATGGGAATGGATTTTGGAAGTTTCTATATCTTAAACTTGAAAAAGTTTGACTAGAGTAAAGCAGGGAAATCTGATATTTTGCTTTATTGTATATCACTGCTCTGCTTACATGGTTTGTTACTCGAGCTTTTCCAGATTATCTCTTATTTTATGCTTCTGCTCCACCGTGTCTCAGAGGTAAATATTTGTCTGAGAGCTTGAGTCACCTTTCCGGTTACAATTTGTATCCCTTTCCTGTCCACATATTTCCAAATATTTTCTCAGTCCTGACTCAGCTTACAAGCAAGAAAAATACTGCTGTGTTAGAAAGGATTTGCTTTTGTTTACTATGCCCCGCATGCCTGGAATTGACTTTAATCATTAATTTGATTTGTTCTGTTTTTTTAAGGTTATTGTCACCGTCACTATACTTTTGCTTTTATTTAGCCTTGATAACTTCTGCATTCTAATTTTTTTTGGCTCATGATAAGCTTATATTTGTTTTATGTACCTTTGCAAGAATGAAATTGAGCGTCTACTTTCAGTGTGTTTTATGAGGTTTTACATAAATAAATCAATGAACAAATGAAAGAAAGAAACATATTCATGAATGTGATAAACTGAAAAAGGTCTTTCATTATAAGTAGAGAAAACTCTCCTTCCCAAACAAAATAAACTTCTTAAAAAGCATCATCAATTAACTGGAAAACACTTTGCCACAAAGCTGGAGCTCTTAAAAAGTTTTTTATAGAGACATCATTCTTCAAAGGCAACACTGCAAACACATGATGATGTTACAGAATATGATGCATTACTGTGGACTAATCTACTCACAAATGATAAAACATATAGAATAGAATAGAATGCCCTTTATTGTCATTATAATGAATGTGCAATGAGATTGGATAAATTCTCCTTTTTCAGCGCAAACAGGTCACTATAAAATATAAAGTGCAAAATATGTAAAAGATAAAGTCCTATAAGACAGTGCAGTTAGCTTTATATACAAATATGAAGATAAAAGGATAAAATTGAGAATATAAAAATTCTAAAACTATTACACTGGATGGTTGAATAGATACAGATGAGTTCAATCTCAGACATGTACAGCCGTAAAATACAACAGTAGCAGGGAAATGAATAAAAAAACACCAAAACACTGACACAAAATTAGGCACAAAATTACTTACTCCATAATGATTACCATTGCTTTTTAATAAGTAAATTAAATTAGAGTTAATTTTTGTTTGCATAGATTTGCTCTTCCTTACAGAGGGATATTTTCACAGTGTTGTGGTTTGTTTTAACTGATGACCAGCATTTATTGGTTATTATTGCTTTAAAAACAGAAAATTCCTCTGATTGAGGCTAGGCGCATTCAGTTGGATAAAAAAAAATAGATTGTTTTCACATAGACTTTGCATACTTTAAGAATTTATCTGTGTAGAGGAAGTTTTTCACTGTGACATTTGTACTTTTACTAAATTACAGTGTTTTAATCCTCCACCGGCTCTGTCTGTACACTGCCACTGGATGTGCAGCTGTAACTATTCAATACTTTATAATAACTAATATCTAACGCTGTCAGTTTTCTGCCTTTCTTGTCTCAGTGCGTCTGCGGGCAGATCGTCTGTCTCTAATAGAGGAGTGCATCGCCCAGTGTTCCACGGCTTACAGGCAGTCGACGACGCTGCTCAATCTGGCTTCACTTCTCAGAGTGGCAGGTACCTACACACACTCAAACACACATGACAAAACATTTACTTATCTTCACAGAACTGATCATGATTACATTTTTCTTGTGTTTTATGTGAAGACACGGCAAGAGAATGACCATATACAGATCTGATTGTTCTTCGATGGCTGTTTCATAGTCAATATATGTCTCGTACAAAGTAGATATTTTACAAAACATTCTCTCTATTATTCATTCATATGTAAAATCTCTCACCAGAATTGAGATTTAGACCAGTGCTACTTTTATGGTAGTTCCCAAATGAATGTGTCTCTATATTTACCTTTTTTTTTTTTTTTAATGATTTATCATCATTTATTATGATATTATGCTCTGTGTTTTTCTTTTTTTTCACCCTATATTTAATTCACTGATCATGTAGATTTTCATAAAAAGCTCAGATTAAAGTTGAGGGTTATTACAACAGAAACAGCGAAAACTAAAGGAAAAACTGAATTTTTCAGCAAATATATCATTAACTGAATGTAAAAACAAATGTCTCCATCCACTGTCATTGATTCAACTGCCTGGGTTTTACTGGTGAATCAGTGTTGTAGAAGATGACGGTGTTTCCATGGTAACTACTGAGCCTCTGAACATCCAAATGGGTCATATCCAATGACCATGAAAAGATGACAAACTGTATTTTACACCAATTATTTACATGGATTGATGGGATTAGTGGCCAGCTATTAAACACTTTACATCAGTAGATGAATTTGGTTGGCAATGGATGTTTGAGTCTTTATGGGTTAAAAATATAATTTGAATTTTATAAACTCCAGTTTGAAAACCATCAGATCACACAATTTTTGCATTCATATTATTAATTTGTGTAATGAACATGGTTGTGAAATATCAAAAGTGGTTGTACAGACACATTTGGAGGCACATGTACTTTTATTGCAGTCAAATCTGTATATACAGGCTTCCTGCGGGTCTCATTTAATACCTTTAAAAAGTCTTTTAAGATATGAAATTTGATATCATGGGTCTTAAATTTTTTCACTGTAAATGTGTGAGCTGCAAAGAAAGTCACATTGGCCAGCTCAGTTCCAACCCGCAAATTGATATTAAAATTAGTAACCAATTATGACTAACTTTTCTCCTCTTTAGGAGAAACAGTGGGAATCAAGGCGTTGGAGTAAATAAATGCATTTCTCTAAATTCTAGGAGTCACATTTATGCCAGTATTGCTGTGAAATGGGCATTACATTCTGTTCTAAGGAGTCTTAAATAGGTCTTAAATTTAACTATATCAATAAGAAAAATATGCTTCAATAACTTGCAACTGCTCAAATTCATGACACACTTAAACTTCTGTACCTGCTGTGACTAATATTATCTAATGTCTACGGTGTCTGCAATTTAGAACCCAATAGAAACAATGGATCATATTTATTGTGGTTTATACTTAATTTTGCATAGTGTCTAAAGCGGGGGTTCCAACAATTGTGAGGATTTTTGACCAAAAACACAGCACTATTTGGCTATGCCTGTTTTTATCTTTGCAGACTGGGCATTTTGTTTGTGTTCTATGAGCTCACTTTTGTACGCCTGTGGTCCAGTTGGACAAGTACCCCACATCTCCACTAAAAGTCCATATCTATCACTGTCTGCAGAGCAGCCTCACACTACAAATGGGAGCATATGTAGAGCTCGCCTCCTGCTCCCAATGAGAGGAAAGCTCTGTCCAATCATCACAAATCTTAACACACTATTATTATTATTATTATTATTATATTATTATTATTATAAAAACCTCTATGTTTGTTTTATTCAGTTAATGTAATGAACACTTACTGAAAAACTGACTAATTGTTCAGAGCTCTGGTGGGGAGGGTGGGCCACTTGCAGTTATAGTTGAACCCCTTGTGGACAGACAATAATAATGTGGATATATATATATAATAGTGATAGCAACATCAGAAAGAAAGAACATGAGAAGCGCTAGAAATAATGTGGGCGACAGTGGTACGGGGGGCAGTGACCCCCAAGCTGGAAGAATGGCTCCAGCAGATACAGGAACAACATCAGACATTTCTGTCCAAAAGAGCGCATTGTTAGGAACAGCTAAGATCCTGCACACAACCCCCAGGCCTCTGGTAGAAGACTGGAGTCTGAAGGAAACACCGCCCAGGAGGACGAGCAGCATTTTATTTATTATTTATTTATTTTTTTACACTACCAGTGAAACTTTTGGACTCCCCTTCTCATTTAAATGGCATGAGATGAACCAGAGATGAAAAAGTGCTCAGCATCACCGGGAACTCCTTCAAAACAGTTGGAAAACATTTCAGTTGACTACCTCATGAAGATCACTGAGAGAATGTGAAGAATGTGCAAAGCAGTAATCAGAGCAACATGTGTCTATTTTGAAGAATCTAAAATATAAACTGTGTTTTGAGTTATGTCACCCTTTTTTTTTACTCCATTATTCCGTATTTGTTCATTCGTAGTTTCGATGCCTTCTGTGAGAATCTACAATGTAAATAGGCATGAAAATAAAGAAAAAAACAGAACTTTTGACTGGTAGTGTAGATTGGATGGAACACTAGTTGTAGGTCCACTCACTAAGGAGGCACTGAAGCACCTGTATAATACACTGACTACGCACACACACTCACTCTGAATAAGTGCAAATTTCAATCCCAGACACTTGACTTTTTTGTGCTTCTTAAAGCCTTTTCTCGCTTTCAAGTTTTCATGTTGTCCTGGCATTTAGGTTCAGGTTTACTACTGAGCTACTAAATCATCTCTGAACCCCGGAATTTACTGCTTATACAGAAAGATGGATGGCTGTACTTCCTGCTGAACGACACCTTTTGTTATTTTGTTATTTCCACTTGACTATCAGTTTTAGGATCAACCTACACAACTGCTGCCCTGATTGACTGCAGGTTATTTTGTGATACTTGAGAACTTTTTCCCGTGAGTAAGTAATTGGAGTTCTTGTATCAGGAGTTGAAGCACCCGATGCTTGACATCTTTGAAGGTCTGTTTACTGCGTCTTGTTGCTTTGAAAACAGACACGACAATTGATCTGTAGAGTTCTTTTAAATCTAGTGGCAGATACTGGTAAGGTGCAGTCAACTTCTTATTACTTGTTGAAAAGACAGACATTTAATCATCATTTAATCACTTCGAAATCAGTCGTTTAAGTCAAAGCGATACAGCAGGATATGAAGGTTCAACCCTGGTATTGAACCAAAGACTTTTTTGCAAAGTCTTGCAGTACAGTTTTCAGTTTTGTTGTGATTCTGTGGCACTTTTGTTCCCCTCTCTCAGTCTTTGCTCTGCCGTCTTCTCTGTCCTCCGTCTCCTAAATCGTAGCTTTGCTCTGTCGCCTTTTCTCTGAAGCCTGTCACCCGCTAAAGGAAACCTGCTAACTGGCCTTGTGGCATTTCTGTTTCTGTGCTGCTCACATGCAGTCAGCAGGCAGCTTTCACAGTGTGGTTTCAGAAAAGAGAGGCAGAGGGAGATGAGAAGAGAAGAGGAATAAACAAATTTTTAAATAAATAAATGCAGGGGGGAGGCTTTTGAAGGGCGCATTGCTCCGGGGCTCTGTGGTGAATATTTAATGCAGGTATCAGTTGCACCTAAGGATTTGGTTCCTGCTTTTTTTTTCTATAGAAAAGCTCTGTAAATTATTATGGTCTTTAAGGTAAGTGTAAGAGGAAAAAAAAAAAAAGTGTTTTTCTCCGAATGAATCACTAATCATATAAAATCAGAATGAAACTGTGCTTAATTTGAAACAATCTCAAAGATGATGTCATTGAGTACAGGCTTCAGTTTGTACTCAAAGCTTATGAACCCGTGTTTTCCCGTTTGTTGTTTTTCTTTTCATATTTTCACCTTTCTATCCTTTCCTTTGATTTGTTCGTCAAGGACAGGTAAAGTCTCCAATTGGATTTTCAAGATCCCAGATTTATATCTGCTTCAAGTTGCCAGGACAGATTTTGATAAAAGCATTTGGTCTAAAACAGCACCGGGTGAATGAAAGTTCTCTCCCACACACACACCGTACACACACTAACCTTCTGTATATTGAGGTCTTGACAGCTTTTGAAGACACTCTTTTACCAGTCACCCTGAAAAGATTTGGCCGACGCCTCTCCCCTCTTGCAGTAAACACAGTATTTCCATCCAACGCTGACTCTAACGCAGGCTAACATGCTCACACACACACCCATACACACTAAAATCCATACCCGTCGCAATTCTTTCCTCTTTGATCTTCGGTGTACAGGTTTGTTCAGATGTCCTGTTTCTGCCCGAGCCTCTTTTGATCGTCCTATCCTCTCCTGTTTGTTTATTGAGCTAAAACAGAGATCAAAAAGGTTGTTGTGAGCTGCCACATGAATATTAACACCGGTACCAATCTGACCATTCTTAAGATATTAAAACAGAGATTTATTCCTATTAAGTGTGACGGCTGAGTAGAATTTCATTTTTCATCTTTGAGATAAAAGGACACGGAAACCCCCTCATTTATGGCAGATTAATATTTGGTGTCATGTCCGCTCTGTGGCGCAGCAGATATTTTGAGACCTCCCAGTGTTTGAAGACTTAAAGTGAACTCTCTACCTTCATGTTTGTATGCTGAACATCCCCAATGCTAATGCCTGCTCTAATAAGCACGAGTGTGTCTGTGTGTCTAGGAGATGACGAGGCCACGCGGAAAGGCCAAGTGCTGACCCTGCTGGCGGAGCAAGCCCTTCAGTGTTTAGACTTCAAGGCCTCATATATCCACTGTCAGGATCTCATGGCTGCAGGTACGTAGTAGTCGATGGCACTGAAACCGGCAGAAAAGCTAATGCAGGTTTACTCCAGTGGTTCCCAAACCTTTTTTGCCCCATTTTAACATCAGAAAATTTTGGCAAACCCCAGACATTCAAAACGGAAACATAATAAATCATAAATGTTAATTTTAGATTATATTTTTATTCTAGATAATGTATATTATTATGGAGAGAGGAAGAAAAGCCAGGTTCAGGTTACTGCACAAAGTGATAATTTGATTTTCCTGGGTCAGGATGTGTACAGTCAAGGCTGACAATTAATACTGACCAAATAATAACTCAAACTATGAATTATGAAAGAGCTACAGCATCTGAAACTGACCACAATGAACATTTGCTGGATAAACAGAACCACAGTGCTTCAGTTTCAGCTTCACAGTTTGACATGTCTGTTATGGATTGTGATTATTTCTCTCAACTCACCATATTTTTAT
>JAPSES010000098.1:9109505-9122892 GCA_029822895.1 Maxillicosta whitleyi | reverse complement strand
CTAGAAATTTGAGATGACCCTATTTGAATTCCAGGCCCCAAGGTTGAAAAACTCTGGTTTACTCATTGTGTCATCCTCACGGGGAAATGTATTCTCTGCATTTCACCCATCCTAACACACACATACTGCCTAGCATTAGCATTAGCAATTAGCATTAGCAGTTGGCACATTAGGAGCAATGCGCTGCCATTGAAGGCCCTCAGGGACCAACTCCATCTACATCAGTTGCTTACTTAACTCATAGACCTACAGCTACACCTCTTATGGAAGCTGCTGGATTAATGTTACTTTCCATTTAACCTTGCCTAAGTGATTCATCACCATTTATTATAATGTTACCCTCTGCATTTTGCATTTTTCAGTGACAAGTAGGTATTTTTCTATAGTTAATTTAGTCACTACGTAGATGTTCATTAAAGCTGAGTAAAGTTGAAGATTATTATATCAAAAACTGTGAACTTTTTCAGCAAAACATTTCAATAATTGCGTGTAAAAATGAGCATTGGCCAAACTATTTGGGTTTTTATTGGTGAATCAATGTAGCAATTAAAAATTGAGAAACTTAACTTACCTGAATCATTTAACTGTAATTATAGGGTTAGTGGCTAACAACTTCACAAGTGGTGCGAGGTACAACTAACCCTGCCCCTTGCACATATTGTAACTTATTATGGCATCGATCCAACTGATGTCATCATGTCTATCTGTGTGCGGATGTCAGCATATATATTGACTATATATTTGTCAAGTTTGAAGTAAATTGAAACAAAATTGATGTTTTTATAGACATGACATTTCACCCATTGTAAGTAAATGGGGAAAAAAGATTAAAAAAAAAACAAAAAAACTTTTGTAATCACATCTATTCTGGGTTACTGACAATCTGTAAACTCAATTTTGTATGAATGGAATCAATATTTTTGTTGCTAGACAAACAAATAAATAAACCAAACCTAAAACAATACTCCTTGCGTCTCCTTTGAGGGTCAGGGTAATAAATATTTTTAGGTCAGTAGATGCTTTTGGTTGTTGATGACTGAGTCATTGAGGATTAAAGGAACTGGCAGAGAAATTAACATATGTACCTATTTTCAGTGACAGGGGAAACCTGAAGACAACAAGCATACTCAGTACAGAAAGGCTCCAGACCAATGGGGAGTCGAACCCAGAGGCGGGACTGCTAACCGCCGCTCTGCCGCACCTAATATGTCTTTTCTGCATTTATTCACTCATAAGGTTACACTGATGGCCAGAGGTGGATGATCCTGGCTCCATAGAGTAAACGTTCTGTCATGTATTTGTTCCAACCATTCACTGAGCCAGCCCATTTTGATGAGTACAACTCCTCATTCAGGTAGATGGAATACTTATCGGAATCACCTGTGTTAAGTGAACAGGTAGAACTAATACATGACAGGACTTTTACTCTATGGAGCTAGGATTACCCACCTCTGCCAAGGGCAAAGCATCTTTAAGCCTCTAATCATCAGCTGAAGTCATTTGAATTGTAACAGAGGCCTTTCCCACCTGGAGCCTTGTTGACAAATGGAGCAGGTGTTCTGTATTAACCCACAGACCAAAACAGCCTTTTCGTGTCAGAAAAATAATGAAAGCAGCTGTGGTTCTCATGACTCTGGCTGATGGAAAGTGATTGAGTGGATTAATAGGCAGTAGTTTCCAAAATAATAGTGTTCCAAAGACCTACGATGGTGTCTTGCTACAGTTATTTTCTTCCAGTACCCGGTTGTAGTTACCGGAAATGACCTTGATCACTTTGCATATTATTTAGAACATTTGCCTGCAGAACAAAAAAGCGACAAGACAGAACAGAATGTCATATTTCCTTTTTTTTTTTTTTTTAATCATCATTTTTATCTGCTTCATTGAGCATCCACTGACATTAACATCCATTCAGACTGTTCAGATGTATGTGTCTCATAATACTGTTGTGAGGGTTACACTATAATTGTGTAATAGCATGAAATGAACAGAAAAATGATCCAATTGCTAATCACAGTGATTTTTATGACAATTAATTGTTAGCTTTAATTTCATTGTGACCCTTCTAATTATTGACTGTAATCTAATTGCACACTAGCTTGCCATCAGATCTGGGTACCAACTAATAGTGAAGATGCACAGCAGAATTATGGATTTATAATCATTTTAAAATTAATTGAACATATTTTGTTATTGAATTGGCACTGTAGTATCCCTAACAGTTCTACATGCACACGGTTTTCCTATGAATGCATGTGGGAATAGATTGGTACGTTGCTATTATAAATGAAGGCAATGATGTTGAAAACTATAAAAAAGAGTAATGGCAAAACTAGAGTGGAGCCCACAGTTTTTATGAGGAGCAGACAGAATGTCAAATGCAGCGGTGGAGTATCACACATCAGAATAAACATCAGAAATGATAAGTTTAGCAAAAATGATCATGCCTAGCAGCAGCCACTGAAGTGCCTCTTAATATGTTTTATATAGTAGTTGCAGGTTGTGCTTAACCAGTTTTAAGTTGGGGTCTGTAATGGTTTATATGATGTTTCTCGTGTGTGTGTGTGTGTGTGTGTGTGTGTTTTTATCATTCCTTTGGGCTTCTTAACGTCCTTCCACAGAGAGCAAAAAAAATATGGCAGTGTGTCTGCCTTCTCGCACAAGAACAATTTAAAAGAAATGATATCTCCATAATATGTCTGTCTTCTACGTCTCTTCTCCAGAATTTCCCTGCAGGGATTTTAAATGATCACTGAGATGATGATATTTTGTCTGACCCCATTTAAAAATTAAAGTGAATAAAAAAAAACGAAAAAAAAAAAAAAACTGGCTGATTCTACCCTTACTGCTGAGTAACGGAACAGACAGAGTGTAAAAAAAAAAAAAAAAAGTGTCGGGGAGAGAAAGACAGTGTAATCAGATAAGCACCGGTGTTCTCTGTCTGGGAACGTAGAGAGAATAATTGAATCTGTTTGTAGGAATGAAGTCACGGTGGTGTGTTGCTTTTTGACTGTGATGAAGCTGGAACAATGTAGAGCAGTTATTACAAAGCATCAGGGTGATATTTCCTTCGAGGGAAAACACATTTTCACTTAAACATGTATTAATATCTCACAGTTTGGGAGCTTGCACTTATATCTCATTATTATATTTGCATCGTTTTCCCTGCTAAGCCTTTTTATATCAGATGTACATGCTTATTTCAACTCTCTGCTTGCCTCCTTCCGTCTGCTCTTCCTCCAGGTTACAGTCCAGCATGGGAGGTGTGCAGTTTGCTGGGTCAGTGTGAGGGCTACGGAGACCTGGAGGCCCGACAGGAACTGTTGGCCTTTTCTCTCACACACTGTCCCCCTGACAATATTCACGGGCTCTTGGCTGCCTCCAGTGACCTGCAAACCCAGGTTGTGCAGCTTCACTGTACTTTCCTCAAGTGCAGGGTTGTCAAGTCAAACATGTGCAAAAATTACACTGACATTATTAACTGCAAAGTGGAACTAAAACTGATTTTAGTTCACGGGCCACATACAGATGAATTGTGATCTCAGTCAATCAATTAATCAATACCTCTATTTGTCCCCAATTTAACAGTCGGAGCAACACAATACAATAAATACACAATACAATAAATATACATAATCAGTAAGGGGAAAAATATAGATAGAAGCTGTAGGATTCCAAACCAATAAAGAACCATAGAGGGTGAGAAACACCACAACAGGTTCAAGTAAAATGATAGCATAATAACCTATAAATAATGAATCTGAATTTTCTTCTTGTTTTAATGTGAAAAATATAATATATATATGCTTATAAATAATGACAACTATAAATTTTTGTCTTTGTTTTAGTGCAAAAAAAAAATGTTATATTAGCAACTAGTCTGTAACAAAAAAAAAAAAAATACAACCTATGCAAATATGAACAACCTGAAATGTCTAAAGAAAATTAAATGCAATTTTAGCAATGTTCTGCTTGTTACTAAGTGTTTTGTGCCTTTGTAGATCTAATCCATAATGCACATAATGTTAAAATTCCCATTTTTTTTCTTAAAGGACTGATATTTTGCGTTTATAAATAGATTTTATGCATTTTAAAACCTTTCTCTGTGGTCTACATAACCTATGAATGCTCTGTTTGGGTCTGTATTCTTCATTAATTCAACTCTGCAGATCCATCTTTAACAGTATTTCTGGGTTTAGATAAATATGACCCCTTTAAAAATGCATTTTTTTCTAGGTTATTCACTTCTTTTTTGGTAGGATAGTTGGTAAATGTAAATATTTTCATAATTTAATGGATTTTTTTTTTTTTTTTTGCACTAAAGCAGAGAAAAATTTGGAGTTGTCATTATTTATAGGCTATAACGTTATTATTTTACTGGTGCCATACATTTGAGGTCAAACTGGGTAAATGTGTGTCACAATTATGCCTTTGTGTCATTCATAACCATACCATAGGTACTTTACATGACCATTATATGGTAAATGTTAGTAAGTTTATATTTCATGCAACAGTGATGAGCAGATAAATTAACCAAATGTGCTCATATGTGTGTCCAACATCAGATACGTGTCTGATATCAGAATTCATGCAGCGTTTATGATGAGTAGTTGCATACAAACATGGAAGATAACAGATTGAGGTAGTGGAACATATTTGCATTGACATTAAGAGAAGCAAATCTTGATGCCATATACATTATGTGATATGTATTTGGACAGACACTGCTAACGAGACTAGCTAGAGCTAGAAAATGCTAATTACAAATGCCATAATGTCGTTTTATTTTATATTACGATAAATATCATTGGAATAACAATTTTTGCTTAATTGTCAGGGTTATTTTTGTTGACACTGTCATCTGATGTACTTAAAAAATGTTTAAGAATTTGTTTATTAGTTAATTTTACTTTTTTTATGTTATCTCCAGATATCTGAAATCTTTTCATGCTCTAATCTGCTGTCGTCAACTCTCACTTAGGAAGAAAAAAAAAAAAAGCCTTTAACCTTTACCCTTTAGAAATGGCAGTCTCTCCGGCGCTGCATTTTGCACTTTATAGCATTTAAATTACTGTAACCCCTGAACCGTTTGCACAATCTACAAAATTCAAATGGCTTCGGAAAGCTGGGATCCTGAGCTTTCTGACACTGTATAACATTTTATGGCAGCAATGTGAGACTATTACAAGTAGAAAGGATCATTTTCAGAGATGTCCACACAGACTAAAAGAACACCTGGAAATAGCCATAAGATGGATACTGAATATTCAAGACCAAAAAGCATGTTTGAGCAAATGTAAAATAGTTAACACACAGTTCAAAAGTTTTATTATGGAGCTTTACAGCTGTTTCTGATAAGAGATATGCTAATAACTTTGAGTCTTTTTTTTTTTTTTTTTACTGAAACACACTCTTTTAAGCATTTTTTATTTATAGTAATGATAATTAATAGCCAGGTATTGAAAGTTAAATTCTTCCTGAAAACAAAGGTGCAAAAGCATTGGCAAAAAATATATATTTTCTGACATTTTTATAGCAAAAAAAAAAACAACAACATGATGACACCTGTGCGGCCTGTTAGCATGGTAGTCTTAAAATAAATTGACAAAAACTAACATGTTTGTTGTATGAACATTTGTCTTAATAATACTTTGTCATTGTGTCTTGTTTTTCTTTTTTTAATTGTATTTTAAATTGTTATTATTTAATTTTTTTTTTTTTTTTAATTTTTTTTACCATGTATGCTATATGTTTGTCTGTTAAGGACTACAAAATAGCATTGTGCTAAATCCCGTGCAGCCATCTTTTTAATGTAACTGCACATTGTCCTTTAAATAAACCAAACTAGTGGGAATGGGAATTATATAAGCTGCAGGTGTGACATGTCCCAATATTTTTGCTCATATAGTTTTTCATAACAGCTCTATGTTTGAAACCATAGAAAGAAATTGCCAAAAGGGACTTCCACTGCCCACCTACCCAGATATGAAACCTTCAAGTGCCTCTGTGTTTACTTCCATGCAATGCTGGGCTGACATTTTTGTGATTCTGTCTTTGCACATGCAGGTCAATTTATGACTGTTTATGACCGGTTGCAAAAAAAATATTGCAAAAAGGTAAACTGAAACTGAGCAATAAATAAATAAATAGATACTATATTCATATTAAGCGTAGGTGTCAATGTAACCATGGAGAATGACTATTTGTTTTAGTATAACAAAGGATTGAATTATTGTTATGATAATTCACTCAGTATCATAACCTCTGACTATTTAATGTAATATATTTATTTTTGATTTTCTTGTTTATGTACTATATTGTATATTATATGATTGTTAGTACTGTATAATGGAGCCTATATGGGTGATTGATCTTAAAAGCATCTTTGAACGAAAATGTATTATTCAGATTATTATGGATATTATCATAAAAATAAGACAATAATAGAAACACACAACACACCTTTGAAAGACAAACCATACAATATTAAAGGCTTAGTGCAGGTGTAAGTATTTTAGGGCGTAAAAGCAATCTCCTCACCTCTGTTTGACATTTTTAAACCACTTATAACCATCAAGTTGTTTGGCAGCTTGAAAAATAACATATTTTTTCCCCTCCTTCTTCCTACTTACTGTCCTCCAGGTGTTATACCAGGCAGTTAACTATCAAATGGAGCCTGTTATTACTGAGGATTCACGACAGGCCGATGAGACCGACTCTCTCAAGGTTTGTGTTTGTGTCTCTACATGTAAAACCTTTCTGTATGTTGATGTACTCGCGACATGTTTTGTCTTTTTGTATTAGCTGTAGCTGTCTGTTCCACTATTCCTATGCGGGTGTGTCTCCGTCCTTTGTTCTGTTTGTGTGTGTTTTCTTATTGCTCCATATTTAATGAGGTGTAAATCTAGTGTTAAGATTGCTCAGCTCCCTTGGTTTATTTATGCCTCCCTTCTCCTCCCTTGCAGCACAGCCAGCTTTATGATGCCTTGAGTGGGTGTTAATGTTTCATGACTTGCATTGCATCCCCTTTGTGTGTGGATGAGTGCTCATTTGAAGCCGTCTCTTGTCATTTTATTGTTGTATTGACGACCGTACCCTCACATGTGTAGATATCCGTGCCCTCTAGATGTGTGTGTATGGTCTCCGGAGGTGAGCTGCTTGCATTTATGTATTTATGTGTGTATGTGTTTTATTTCACCAACGTCTCCGCTGCATGTGTGTGTTCAAGTCCCTTTCATTCCCTGACCTCCATTTCCCCACCAAATAAAGTATTGATGAAACGTGCTAAACGATTTGACGCTAGCCCATCGGCCCTCTGAATGTGGATTTAAAATCAGTTCCAGATTGCAGTATCTTGCTTACCATGGAAACACAAGTACATCACTACACACACAATTAATTTCCTCATTTTTGTGAATTCTAGAGATGTGGATCTCTCATCTTGGACCCGTAGAAGTCACTAATTGCTGAAATGTGGAAAATTACATGCAAGATGCAATTATATTTTATTGTCTTGCTGGCAGTATTTCTTAACACTTAAGCAGAAGTTCTAGTTTTTTAAGCATGTCTCTGCCTTTATTCAATAGCAGACAACACTAGGGTAGAGACAGAATGGAAATAAAATGTAAAAAAGATCCCATGGTTGAAGACTCGAATCAGGGCTGTTGCGGTTCATAGCTTTGACCTTAACCGCTTGAGCATCGGGTCACCGCATGCAATTGTATTTTCAAGATGTGAGGAAATAAATTGCTGAGATGCATAACGTGATGCAGTCATATAAATTTAACTTAGTAAGATTTAAGAAAACCAAACTGTCTCTTTGTATATAAATTTACCAGCTTGGAAAAGTCCTTTTCCTGAGTGACAGTTTTCTGAAAAGAACACACTCTCTCATGCAGCACTGAGAGGGGTTTGTGCTTCTTGAATGTTGCATACTGCAATTCCCTTTTGCGGTACACAAACAAAACAATCAACAACAAAAACACCATCCTTTGGTGTAATATAACTACAGATGTAACGATGACAGAACTTCACTGATGCTGTTTCTCTGTTTGATGAAGTGTTCTATATATGTTGTAGTACTAATATAATGTAAATGAGTCTTCTCTGACACAGTAGAATAAGGCTTCTGTCATTTTTTTTGTCTATCTCCTGTCGCCGATGTCACCTGTGTGGCCTCAGGCCGGTGCTCCCGCTGTGGGCTCTCCTGTGGGGAAAGCAGGTGACCTGCTACATAGAACTACAGCTAAGACCATGGAAGTGCTGACCACTACAGGGCTGACCACGAAGGCTGTGCTGACCGCAGTCAGTGACCATCGCTGGTGGAAGGAATCGCTCAACTACCTCAGGCCCCTACATGTAAGTACGCAGTTAACCTGCTTTTATTTGTGGTCTGTGGTGAATGTGAAGACCAATACCCATGATATGGATGCCTTTCCTAAACAGGCAGTGGTGACCTGTGGGACTTGCTATTGTGTTGTTTATTTGTACGAGGGTGCGTTTATGTGAGTGAGATTATGATGTGAATCCATCAACCATTGTGTGCTGTAAAAAGCATGATCAAGCAGCCAACAATAACAAAGTAATGACTGTGGATGTGTGATTTCATGGTTGTTTTGAACTCCAGTGGCTTAGTATGTGCATGTATTTGTGTGTGTGGGTGTGTGTGTGTGTGTGTTTGTATGCTTATACTCAAAAAATTACATGTTTCTCATACACACAGCCTCACTTCTGTCATAGGCTTAATCCAAAAACAACCAATCAAGAGCTCATCTCCTACATAATTAAATTGCATGCCTGTTGAATATTTCAGTATCTGGCGGTAGCTAGCGGCTGATGGTGGCTCCGTGGTCACCGGGGTGGAGATTGATGGCATCTCAGGTCTTGACAGGGATCCGGGTTGGGGGCTTGTGGTCACAAGTTTCTACAAAAACAGAGAAACTGAGAAGAAGTGAGCGGTGGGACAGAGAGAGATGACAGTGCTGTGGGCATGTGGTGAAAGTTTAATGATGTTTTGATGGCTCCTCAGGGTCACGGCACAGGAGCCACCAGTCAAGAAGGGGCGTATGAGAACTCCAACCTGGAGCGTCAAGGCTGCAGCCCTTTTTATCAGGAACTCATTGATGATCCCTACGTAGACCTGGTGAGTGTGTGCCTCATGGCTCATTATTTTCCTTTCCTTTCACAATTCAGTCGTCCTTATTTCTCCTCATTGCCCCAGGACACCTTCTTAAATTACAGCAAAAAATGCCTGAGTAGGTTCATGACTTTAGGCATTTAATTAGATTTTTTTTTTTCTTTCTTTGACTTATAAATTCCTTCAAAACTAGTGTTGAGACAAAATGAATATTGATTTCAGACTAAGTAATTTGAATGCCAAAAGCAATTTAAAAGTACTAACAGTTCTTTACTGTGAAAGTGGGCAAAATGTAAAAAAGAAAGGTATAAATGTTAGATTAATGGTTTGATAACAGAGAGCTAAATTAAAGCAGTTGTGGAAGTACAACACTAACAGTAGAAGTGCAGTGTTTATTATGTGGAGGGGAGGAAGATGAATTTTATACATATCCACAGGTAAAGAATTTGGGCACAAAGACTGATGGATGTAGAAAACAAGAAAAGTAAAGAAAGGAGTAGTTTGACCTTTATACCTTGAAAATGGTTGCCCTGGGCTGTGACTGGGCTTTTTACTCTGAGACACAAATCATGTGGATAGCTAAAAGAGTGGACGCGAGGGGAAACAGAGAAGGCCGATACATCTCTTCTCATGACATTTTAATAGGCCTCTCCAAATCCCTTCCTCCGCTCCATCTCCAGCGTTCATCCATCTTCCATCATCCATCTACCAATAATGGCTCCCCACGTCCATCTGTCTATGAGCCAGCTGATCAATGGGATTGGTTTTTACCTTAACAGTTTCAATGAACTGGGGAGGGAGGAGCGGCTGATTGAGAGAGAAAGAGCGACAAATGCAACAAGACAGAAAGATAGATGGAGGGAGAACAGCAAAGATAGACAAGAAACATTGGCCGTTGAAACGAATGTTCTACGGCCGAGGGGGAGCATAAACTGCACAGTTCAGCTCTCAGATATATGAAAAACCACACACTCGCAGCACAAGAATCCTATAAGTGAATTATCAAAGGGCTCTGTGTTAAATGCTTTATTTGGCTCTGAAGTTCATTTGTTTGCTCCATTTCTCTTCTGTCTGACTCCTCGGGAATTAAGGCGTTCAGTCACCTTAATCACATCTCTCTGTGTCATTTTCTGATCTGCGCTCTTCTCTGTGGGGATCTCCTCTTTGTACAATGACAAATATTTTGCATTGCCTTATTGTTCTCTCTTCTTTATTTGTTCGTGCAGAGTCAAGACGTGTATTCATCTTACAAAGACGTGCTGCAGGAAAACTTTGCAGAGGTTTTATTAAGAACCGGCAAACTGGCTGAAACGAAAACTGAAGGACAAACTCTGTTTCCTGCTACAGAGGGTAAGCCCACAGTACTTGACAGGATTAAATGCATTGTCTCTGACTGTAATTATTTAATCATTAGTGTGAAAAGAAGTTAAAGAAGAAACTTTTTTTCCCCTGATCTGGGTTCAAACACTGCACATTTTAATCTGAAAAGTGTCCCACAAACTGGCGGTGTGGAGATTAAAAGTCAATGCAGTTAATTTAGTTGAGTTTTAAGGGTTTAATGGCTAAGGCTATACAAAATACTGAATTAGCACTTCAGAGTTGTGCCAAATATAAAGTTGAATCACATTTTGGAATTGTCGATGCCTGTAGGTCTGATTTTCAAAATTCATCTTAATTTTCCAAGCTGTGATACAATAACTTTTTGCAATACCTGTGTTTTGTTATCTGTCAAATGCTTGTTTTCCTTTAGAAGTGTTTGTTTCTGTTGCCGTGTTTCTCTGTGTTTATAAAACTGTGGCATTTGCTCCCCAGTACAAACACCCTGCCCTCTCCTTTGCTCATCCATCTACCCAAGCAGCCACCGTATGTGGTGGACTAAGGGACAAGATGGGAAGAATAGCCTCATATTGATTAATTAATGTATACTCACGCATCCCATAGCAACAGTAAATAATGACGCGTCACTGCAGCGATACCAGAGAGATAGCATGAAGTCAAAACATCAAGGCCATGCTGCGTGATGGATCACAGCTGCTCGCCAAAATCAATGCCACTACAAAAATAAAGTGCAAACTTGTGTTTATGTGTCTGTGTGTGTGTGCATGTGTGAATACTAATGCACGATCACTGAAGAAATGCAAGGCACACACTTTGGCTACGGAATGCCAATGCCCTGATATGCACACACACACACACACACACACACACAAATAAGCACTTTCACGTACTTGCACGTTTAACCAAATTTAAGTTACTGAGCTCTCTCTCTCTCTCCCACTGTCATTCAAATGAATATCTCTCTCCTTAAAAGTCACCTTCCCTTCGGAACTGCCGAGGAGTGCGACGTGTTAAGAAAGAGAAAAGCAGCTCTGGACGACATTGCGTCCGATAACAACCTTCGATTAATGACTCCTGTATCGGCATGCCACGCCGGCTGTCCTCAAAAACAGACTAGGAGATGGCCTTTAAGAAAATAAATATATCGATTTTTCACCTAGCCCTAGATAAGGTGGAGGTAATTAATGATGACACAAGTGGAAAGTGACTTATTGGGATTGAGCTGAGTAAGGTGCAGAAACACAGAAACTGAGCGAGGCTGTTCTAGGTGTGAGGTGAAACGGCAAGATATACTCACACATACATACACACACACAAACACACACACACACACACACACACACACACACACAAATGCAGCTGAACCTGACCCTGAGCTGGCCCTGGTGCGCTCCCATTGGCTGCATGTTGACCAGGGCGTAATAAGCTGTTTTCACACTGCCTATACAGGTGAAATAGTAATAAGTCACTGTCTCTTCATCCCAATAACAATGTGCCTGATTTAGCTGACACAGGGTGAGGAGTGTGTATGTACATGTGGACACATGGACTGAAAAAAAAACATAGGTACACACATGCAAACACTCCCATTCCCCTACACAATGTTTCTTTATCACTCTCTCTTTTCCCTTCTCTCTCTCTCTTTCTCTCTCTCTTGCACAAGCAGAAATAGTGTATGCTTTTAAGTCAGGGTTATCTTTTTCTCTGTGTGTGTGTTTACCCCTCTGGTAATTCCTGTCCCGATGGTATCAGTAGCTTTAGAGAGGCGTGTAATCAGCTCATTCTGAGGTGTAGCTCATTGAAACCCGGGGGGTAGGAGAGGAGGGGAGAGAAAAACGAGAAAAAAGGAGGAGGCAGGGCACTTTTCTTAAGAGTGCTGTTATGGCTCTTTAAAGTGGTACATCACTCCACCCCCTTTCCTCTCACACACAGTGAACCTCCAATTGTACTGAACATGTCACGTTTTGGTCTGTGCGCACATATGCATATTACTGTATGTTTTGCTCCACAGTTGATGCGTCTCCCTCTGCCCCTGCCTCTTCTTCTCTCCCAGTGTCCATGCTCTACTTTTCTCTGTCTGTTCCAGTTTGTCTCAGGCTCTTATCACCAACACAGGCTTTTGTTCTCCTTGGGTCTACAAAGTGTTTCTGTCTGCCTGTTTCTCTCTGCTCTCTTCTGCTATTTCCTTGGATCGAGGTAGTAAGTGATTAACTAAGGGGGTCTGTGTGATTTGGCATTTGATGCTCATCTCACCTCACCTCTTTTGATTTCAGCCGTAAGTACCGTTACGAGTATGGCTGTGTATATGCTCACATGTTTTGTTAAAAGTTATCTATTATGGCCTCCAGTTTGACAATTTCATGCAAAGTTACGTTCCTTTCAGATTTCATCAGCATTAAATGTACAAAAATATGAGCCATGCCCCAATTCCATTCAACCAATCTGTGATGCTTATGCACCAGTCAAAACAAACAAACAAACAAAAAAAAACAGAATCTTAAGTAGGATCAAATAAGTTTATACTTCTTCCTACTCCTTTTCGACCATGCAAATTAGATTTGTTTGTACTTTAAGACAGAGTCTGGTCATTTAAATGTTATTTTGTTTTTGTTTTATTTTGTTTCTTTGCATGTTCAAAATAAAAAAAATAAATAAAACTAAAACTTAAATGTCCTTACGTTCTCTACCAAGTCTTCTTTCGTCTTTTCCCTTCTGGGTTCTCCACAGTGAACCCTCTGCTTCCATCTAACCCTGTCGTCTACATCTTCTTCTCTCACACCGACTACCTTCATGTCCTCTTTTACTTCATCCATAAACCTCCTCCTTGCTCCTCCTTTAGGCCTCCTGCCTGGCAGTTCCACACTCTCCATCCTTCTACCAATCTCTTCCCTCTCTCTCCTCTGGACATGTCTG
>JAPSES010000098.1:9096045-9107540 GCA_029822895.1 Maxillicosta whitleyi | reverse complement strand
TCACACCTGACACTTTTCTCCACCCGTTCCATCCTGCCTGCACACTCTTCTTCACCTCTTTTCCACACTCTCCATTGTTCTGGACTGTTGACGATAAGTATTTCAAATCCTCCACCTTCTTTCTCTCTTCTCCCTGTAACTTCACTCTTCCACTTGGGTTCCTCTCATTCACACACATGTACTCTGTCTTGTTGTGACTAACCCTCATTCCTCTTTTCCAGGGCAAATCTTCACTCTTTAAGCTTCTCCTCCACCTGTTCCCTGCTACCACTACAGATCACAATGTCATCTGCAAACATCATAGTCTATGCAGATTCCTGTCTAACCTGGTCTGTCAGCCTGTCCATCACCTTTATGAACAGGAAGGGGCTCAGAGCTGATCCCTGATGCACTCCCACCACCACCTTGAACTCCTCTGTCACACCTACAGCACACCTCCTGCCCACTGCCTTACAGTCCTCATACATGTACACAATTATTTATTATGTAATATACATTGACTCCTATTAGTGCGTTTTATGAATCTGTAATCAAGCAACGGAATAGAAACTGTGTCCTGTCATGATTCTGCTAGATGATTATTAAAAGGAGCAATTTGTTACATAAATATGGTGCTGAATCTTATATACATTTAATTGTACTGTGAAGAAACTCAATAAAAAAACTTTGGAGAAAAGGAACAAGTTAAAACTAGTTAAATGAGGATCACATGTGGCTCTTGTCAAACTCGTGTGTTTGACTTTGCTGTTTTTAGTATCTATAGGCTAATTTGACTTTCAGAAGATTCAGCTCTAAAGTGCTCTTAAAAGAAGTTCGGTCTCATCTGAAGCACACTTATTAAAAGTGGACATACACTTACTCTTTGAATAATGAATACAGTGTGCAAGAAACCATGCACACGCACCTACACACATAACACACACACTAACATTTTATGCAAAGGCATGCATATAATGGCCTGGTGAGAAGATGGACAGAATCCCAGAACTCTAGGGGGATTTTTAAGGGCGCTTCTTGACTTTGTCTCCCCCTTCCGTCTCGTCTCCCTCTATTTTTACCTCCCCTCTCTTTTGTCTGGCTCACAGAGAGGTGTATTCTGACAGTCAGTGTCGTCTGTATTCAACAAACGTGGGATGAGACTCATCCAAGAGGGAAGGGTTGGTTGTTAATCCTCAGTGCTTTAGTTAAAGTCTTTTCTTCCCCCTCTCTCTATCCCTCCATTCTCTCCAGTTTTGCTACAGCTGGCCAATGATGCATTTCCCAGGGACATGATGCTGGCTCTGTCCTACTTACTGGCCCTGCCTCAGGTAGGTGGACAGTCACACGCTAACACACACCTACATACGACTTTTATACACAACATTTTACAGACACATTCACGCACTATTTGTAACCGTGTTATTGTATTATAGTGTGATCATGTGAAATGACGCAGTAAATATTAGTCTTTATTAATGCCTTATTTTTCTAGATGAGCTATTGTCATTACTGTATCAGACCAACTTGCTGGATAAGGCCCCTCAATGGTATTCAATGGCGGTGAATCTAAAGCCATCACGTTATGACTAAATAATATCTAAATATGAGGTGCCCAAATTTCTTTCTGTGAGAAGCAGAAAATTGATTTAGACAGAGGCCCATGGGCTACAAATGGCATTAATTGCACAAGCTGCATTCTCTTGTGCTGATTAGAGATGCAAAAGCAGTTTGCTGAAAGTGTCTTAGTCCTTGCTGCTTTGAAACAGTTATCACATATTTATGCACTATCCTTGACTCATACGTGGTTCACAGCAGTTCTACAAATCACAAATGACCTACAATTACTGAATTTTACTTATAATTTATTTAATTGCTTACCTTAACCTGTGACCTTGTAGCCTTCTCCAGCCATCCTGTTTTCCCCAGTGTATTCAATACTGAATAAACAGTCTGGAACTGCTCTATTTGCTGTGAATTATGCCTGATTTATTTTATACCAGGTCAATCATAATTCATGGGGATGGGTGTTTCGCAATGCATCATACGCATCGACTTCTTTTTGTCACGAATCAAAGTAATTTCCAAGTCAGCAAATCTCTTCACAACTGTTGTCGGGTGTTTGATTCAAAAATAAGAATTGAATTACAGATTCTCAACAAATAATCCATCTGAAATCGTGGGGCTTGAATCCATACTTGAAGGTGGGACTAATAGGTGCCAAGAAAACCAATCACCAATAAGATAGACATTTGTCATTTTAAGATAGTCATTTGGCTTTTGTCAGAGAAACTTAAGAATACAGAATGTAATCTATAATTTCATCCTAACCCTAAACAATCGACAGCACTTGTAAAAAGATTTGTGGACTTGGAACTGAACTTGTGACAAAAAGAAGTCAGTACACAATGCACATTGCAAAACACCCGCACCCAAGACTTGTGATTGGTTGGGTTAAAATAGATGGGATATAAATCACAGTGAATGGAGCAGTTCCAGATCGTTTGCTCAGTACTGAATACACTGAGAAAACAGGATGGCTGACCAGGCTAGTGACCTTGGGCCATCAAAATACCTCATTCTTCTGTTAAAGTAAACATTTATTTTCAAACTTTCTGTTAAGCCATTGATTAGATCTTTCAAATAGGGATTGGAAGATTTATTGTCCAGCCAAGGGACAGATCCTTTCATAGAGAGGCACTTGAGACATAACTAAAAAAATGGTGACAACAGATGAGATATTGCTTACAGCCACTCTCTCTGCAAATTTGTTAAACTGCTGCTGAAACACCACCCACTTCAGATGATCAATATTGTACAATTATCACTACCTTCCTTCTGTTGATGTGGAAAAATTGTACTGAACAAAAATATTAGAAGTTACACTCAGCGTGTGGGCTTTTTATCTACCACATACAGCCCCAAATACATGGCTCAGGACTTCATATCATTTGCCTTTTCGATATCCCACTTAGCCCCAGCTGGCTGTCAGCTAACCTCAGATTAATTACTGTCAATGCGGTAACATTAATCACAAGTCACATTGTCATACAATTCTGAACAATGTTATCACACACATAAAATGTGTGTAATTTAATAGAGAACCTCAGAACCCCTGTGTTTTACATTAGCGTAAATGTAGATTCTAGATGCTTTTAATCTTCACAAAATGTAGCACTGTGAGTCATGTATGTAGGATTTTGCAGCACTTTGTCCATGTTTGTTTATAATCCATGTTGGGCCAAAGCAAAGGACGTCTTGGTTTGACCCTGATGTAGGTGGTAATTGCCAAAAGAAAAGAAAAAAAAACATCAATAGCATTCTGTAATTCAGTGTAAATTATTCACACAGCCTATGAACATGTCCACTTGACACTGTGTGTTTTTTCCATTGGCTAATGCTACCTGATCTTACTGATGTGGCATCATGTCTGTGGTCTGAGTGCCCTTCCTTGGCAGCCATCTGAAACACTCTACTGTGTTAACTATAAAAAAAAATGTAAAAGCAATGTAGTAAGAGACACAACAAACTGCACTAGATTCTGTTCAAGTGGAGGTAATGACATCCCTAATGATTCTCAACACTTCCCGAATCACCACTGAACCCATAAACACACTGATATTATATAGATACTTTGTGGAGAGCTTGTTAAGCCTTCTTGGATTATTAGACCGATGTTGCTAACAAACTGGAGTGACTGAATGCAGTCCACACATGGGTTGGCACAAGTACTCTTATTTATATCTGTTCATCCATCCTTCCAGGTTCTTGATGCCAACAAGTGTTTTGAGAAACAGTGTCACTCAGCCTTATCGCTGCAGCTGGCTGCCTACTATTACTCCCTGCAGATCTACTCCCACCTCGTACCCTGCTTCAAGGACAAGAACCACACTCTTTACCAGGTGAGTATGAAATAGTTGTGTTGATACTGTGTACTGTATTCTCTGAATACCTAACATTATTTGGTAAAGCAATAGATGGAAACGTAGGTATTTGTTACACAAATAGAAATCAAAAAATTGTGGGTTGTTTTCTTTGCCTTTATAGTGAAATGTTATTATTGTATATTACTGGTATTCCTCAAAAATATGTTATTGGCATCATTCATTTCTTTTACATTTTGAACTTACCTTTTATACATTTTATGACATTATAGTTTGTTTTTTTTCATTTACTACCCCAAGAATTACATGTGAACCTTTGATTCATGCTTCACTCACTCACTCACTCACTCACTCACTTTGCTATTCACATGCTATTTTTATGTCCTCTATTGTAAGTCACTTTGGATAAAAAAAAATTGTCTGCTAAATGTAATGTAATGTAATATAAAACAAACAAAAAAAAAAGATATTAAAATTGTCAAAAATGAAAAAAAAAAAGAACACAGGTCAATTTTAATCCTTTATCGGGAAAGTAACTATTTTTGTCACTTTGTCGCTTTGTTAGATAAGTACCAAGTACCTAGTACCAAGTAATTGTACTAATGTAAGTGATGATGTTCAAAGGGATAATGTGTATTTTGACACATTTGTGGATCAGCACTTATGTTCTAAAAGTGTTGCTCTAATGTTCTAAAATACATTTTCGTATATGTTCTTAGATTTATTTATTTATAGAAGCGTGAAGAGTCCAGACACTTGTGCCTCTAAGGGTTAAAGCTGTGGCTTGAGTAGTACTTTCTCTAAATGAAATTGTTTTGAGCACATTTGTAGGAAGGTCTTGAAACTCCACAGGCTTAATGCATGTTTGTTATTCTTTAGTCAGGTGTTTCCAAGGTAACACCACATCAACCCCCCCGCCACCCATGGTTTAAGTTTGTTTCAAGGTTGCCAGAGGAACAAGCAGAGACAAATGTGTGCTTTGCTTTCCCTAGATCACAGATGTGCCGCTGATCCTTTCTAAAGTGTAAAAACAATGTGGGATTGAACAGGCGTAATGTGCACTGATAACAGGTCTGAGTTAAAACAAATAAAGCAGTGGTGTAAAAAAGGAATTTGAAAAGAGCATTTGCAGGTGAAGGAGTAGATGGGTAAAAAGGAAGGTTTTATTTCAATGATAGCTTTCTGATAAAACAGTAAAACTGACAGAATGGCAGTGCTGAAATATCACTTGAGTTAAAAGGCTTATATATTGTACTGATATGCTAAACTATTAACGGGGGATGTCACACACAAGAACACACTCAGAGCTACCAAAACCACCCACAAATTAACACTACATCTTAACAGACTTTCAAACACTCAGTTAACTCATTGTCTCTGTATTAAGGTATCATCAATGTTAACGGTTGGTCAAAATAACACTGTTGTCTCAAATAGGCAGCTCTTTGGCATAGTGGTGAGCACATACATTACTGCGTGAGCCAGAAGGTTTCCATTATAGCTCTGTTAGCTCTGTCTTTAGCTGCACTGATACCATGAATCACCTCTGTTTTTGGTGCAGTTTGTATTGTCAGGTGCTGCACTAAAGAACATTTTGAACCAGCAAGGCCAAAATAGCCAGTTTCCTTGAACGAACAAATGTTACCAAACATTACAACATGTAACTCTTCATGAGCTTCATGGTCAGACTCAAAGTGTAGCAAAAATGCTGTGATGTTGGCAATAAAGTCCTTTCTTTTCATTAAGATCTATATCGACTGGTGAAAACAAAAACAGTGCTTCTAGCTTTTATCATTTTGACTCTAAAGGTTGTTTCATGTTAGTTTTCATCCCTTTGTCACCACTGTTTAATGGGTGGTCAACAGTGACTCACTACTCCCTCTAGTGATGTCATAAATGTGAAAACATTTAGTTCATGAACTTAAAGCAGCTCCTTTATTTCCTGTCTTTCATTATCGGACACACCGGTTAATCTGGGTGTGCCTGACCACAGTAGACACAACAGGAAATAGCAGGCACACCTGGATTAAACACTAGCCCTTTTGCACAGCACTTCTGTTTCGGGAATATTTCACCTTTATTCCGGAACCATCCATCCATTTTCAACCGCTTAGTCCCTTTCGGGGGGGAGGGGGGGCTGGTGCCTATCTCAGCGACTACGGGCGGAAGGCGGGGTACACCCTGGATGAGCCGCCAGTTCATGGCAGGGCCACACAGACAGACAGACAGACAACCGTTCACACACACTAGGGCCAATTTAGTGTTACCAATCAACCTATTCTCCAAGTGCATGTCTTTGGAAGTGGGAGGAAGCCGGAGTGCCCAGAGAGAACCCACGCAGTCACGGGGAGAACTATTCTGGAACCATGTCTGTGTAAATAAAATGGTGAGATCATTTGGTCCCACACTTATCGTGGCTCTTTAACACCTCTGGAGGTAGTAACAGACCCGTGATAAAGGTGGAATCATGATTCCAAAACACTATACACATAAAAGGAATACTTCTTGTTCTGTTGTTTGATGACTTGGTATGCGTGTGACCCCCATGCCAGGGGGGATTTAAAAATTAGTGTGGGCCATGTACAGTAAAAAAACGTGTCAATGCGACCAGAAAGATGTCGAACTGGGAAGACACCGAGATCCGCAAGCTCTTGTCACTTTGTGTGGAGGACTCTATCCATGCTAACGTATGTGGAACGGTGAAAGATGGTCGTTGCTATGCTCTGGGAACTTCCAACACACAAATTATACGTCACACCATATGCTGCATCACCACCCCTATGATACTGGGACACAGATCCACTGTGTAAAAGTCCACCCTGCCCCACCTCTGGCTTGGCTGTGGAAATTGGTCAAAGGTGGAAAAAAGGTGGGATCACCATTTCACCTTTTTTTCTGCGATCTTTGTGTAAAAGGGACAAGTGTGTCCAAAAATGAAAGACAGGAAATAAAGGAGCTGCTTTAAGTTCAGGAAGAAGTGGGATTATGCATAAAGGCCATTGTCTTTGGCAAAACTTCAGAACTCTGCTCTAAACACTCTAATGATTTTGTTTTTTCGTAATCAAAAAATACCTTTAAGCAAAAATGCTACATAGAATACAATACAATACATTTGAATACAACAGAACACAATAGAATATTGTCTTTGCATATCATCCATGCAATGAAATTCAATTTTTTCTCGTATAAAAACTGTTCCATACACATTAACAAATGCATCCATTTGAATGAAAATCATGAGAAAAAAAACCACACACATCAGGGCACCTTATGTTTCTGAACGTTCTTAGCTTATGTTGGCAGTTTGGTATGATTCAAAGCAGGAAAGATGAGTTATATCAAACATTTAGGAAGTATAAATTAGCATTTCATCAGTGTGGATGTGTGAAAATCCTGCAAGCAGCCATATTGGTAATCTACAATCAAAATGTTGTTTTATTTAACATCAACATGTTATATCCCATCAGTAACGTTCTCAGCTGTTCTTATTGTAGTTAGTCACTTACTGTCATAGACTGTACATTATCTACATGAAGACAAATATTCCAAATGCAGCAATAGTATGGAGCGTTAAGTGCTATCTCACTGTTATTGTTTTGCAGAGACATTTTCATTATTTCATATGAGCCACTGTTTGGCTTCTGAGGGCGAGAGTATTGTTTCAGGCAAAGTGGGAGCACAAAAGGCTTCATAGTGATGTAAAAGGAAAGGATATGAACACAATCAGTCATCATAATGGAACATACTGGGAAAATAAGGCCCTGGTTGAAAATAACTGTAATTATCCTTTCACAAACCATAATTACTTATGATTTAATCAAAAAAAACACCAACTAAATATGTGAATTATTTTTGCTTTACCTGCCCCCCCACAATTTATTTTAATAGACAAAATGGATGCAAAATGATGTTTTCCGGGTGTCCGTAATTTTGTAAGTATAGCAGACAGACGTTTGCATAGACATACAGACCCACTAATGGAATTTTATGAACTTAGAGATGGTTAGTTCTAAAATGTCTCATCATGTATCTTTTTATCTTACAACACAAGGTGAAAATGGCAAAAATGAGGAAAAAACAGAGATGGGAAGAAAAGGATAGTGGCAGCAAAGTAGTGGCGGCAGTGGTGTTAGCGGCTGATTGGCGGAGAATAAGAGAAGAGATGGCTCTGACCTTTTCCTTGAGTGGACTGGAGCTCTCGTGGGTTTTAGCCCAGGTGGATGGAGGGGGTGGAGGTAAAATGTTGAAATAAAAGAAAGGAAGAAGGAAAGAGGCCAGCAGAAGAAGTGGATAAGTGTGTCCCAGCTGACATTCAAGGTCAGAAATGTGCACGAGTGTACACACCCATACTCTGCCGTTCACACAAATCTGCCCACAACTCACAGCGTGCACTACACACACACACACACACACACACATACTCGGATGTTCACCTCCTACACATCCGCCCTGCATCCTAATGGCAGTAATCACTCCCCATCCTCCTGCCTCAAGTGAAGTTCAAGTCCATTAACTTAAAATATATACAGCTTTTCCTCCTCTGCTCCACTTTGGTAACAGTACTTTCATTTTTAGCTCATTTCCTCCTTTTTTTTTTTATCTGTCATTTTCTTTTGAGTGTTTTTTATTTCCTTTTTAGTGTGTTCTACCAGAGTGAGTGCTTGTTATCGTTGTGTCCCAGGTCCTGCCTTCACTTAGTTCTTATTGATGAAGCACTGGCAACTTTTGTACCGATAGAAGTAAGAGAGAGGAAAACCTTTCAACCTATCTACCTTTATATTTTTTTTTTTCACAACCTACAACATCTTGTCTGTTTCTCCTTCTGGATTTCTTGTCCCTTCCTCAGTATGGGCTTCTCCCCTCTTATTTTTCCTCACTTAAGTTTAATGAATTGCTTTGTTGGCAGGACACTTCTCTTTTCACGCGCCGCTTCTATCTTTCTGCATTTCTACCATCGTTTGTCCCTTCTTCGCTTCTACGCTGCCTTTTTCCCCCCATAGGCTCATTTTGCTTTTGTCGATTCTCAGGCCTCTCCGTCCACAATGCTATCTTGACTGCGCATACTTTATATATTTCTCTTGTGCTTTTTTGTAGCTCGCTCACTTTCTCTTATCTTTTAAGGGCACACATTGCACAGCGTCTGATATTTAATTTCAGATATGTATGACAGCTTCCGCATATGTGTTTCACAAATCCTACTGCAAAGCAAGCAAGGGACAATGTTTTCTTGACAGTTTTAACAGCATAAATGCTCTGCATGTGTTTTTGTTTTGTTTTTTTTTTCCTGCATGAAAGTACATGTGTGGTGTTGTTTTTGAGCTTGCTAAGACTAGACTAACATACTGGTGAGCACTGGAGTGTTGGATCTGTTTCTCTATGACAGTGAGTGGTGTATGTGTGTGCGTGTGTGTGTGTGTTTTTTTATGGTGTGTCAAGCTGTCGCCAAGTGTTTCCCACTCTCCACTTGAAGAGCAGTAACACTGCGTCTCAATAACTCTCACGCTTTTTCAATTCTCTTGTCACTATCACATAATTTCGTACCCGAGCAATAAGACACCAAACACTCAAGTCACTAAAGTCATTCAGTTGCAAATAGGAACAGAACTCTCTAAGGGGCTTACTTGAGGTGTTTGATGTGTTTTTAAAGCCTCAATCAACAGCCCATCTCCCACATTACAGATACACTTTTTTTTTTCTTTTTTTGCCACTAAAGCCAAAGAGAACTTTAAAACTATAGGTGACACAAACATCGCATTAGATTAAATTCTGTTCATGTCTTTTGCTTTTTAATTCATTTTCTAATAGTGAGATTTTCCCTTCTCTTCGCTCACTGTTACACTATTCCCTGCCACAAACATATGCTGTTTTTACTCCTTGGTACTGAATTACTGTAATATAAAACTGCTACAAAGATGCACAGTGTTTATCTTCTGCTACTTGACGAGTTTCAATCTGAAGAATCAGAAGTAAAGTCATTTACACATTACAGATCTGTACCTTCTGTTATTTCTTTTCTCAGTAAACACAGGCCGTTCCTCAATATTTTTTCTTGTCTGTTCTTCCATTCTCACGAACTAGTGAAACGTCATCAGTCACGGCTCAAGTACTGTTCCATTTCAACGATCACATGAACCAGGAATGCATGGAATACCCGGATATTGTTGCTTTCTACTAGCTTTACCCATAAAGACCTAGTGTTATTTTTTTTTTTTACAGCAGGTCCCAAAATGTATTTTGCATTTTTAAGTGAAAATCAGGTTTACTGATCATGTCGATGTTAATTAAAGCACAGTTGCTACATCAATAACAGAGAAAACTGAAGAAAAAGTGACTTTTTTTCAGCAAAATATATCATTAACTGAAGAAAATCAGTGTCTCCACCCACTGTCATTCATCAAGTCCCATATGTTTTATAGGTGAATCAATGTTGTAGAAGATGCCACTGTTTCCATGGTAACTACAGAGCCTCTGAATGTCAAAATGGGTCATATCTAATGACCATGAAAAGATGACAAACTGTGTTTTACACCAATTAGTGAATGAACAGGTATTAAACTTCTGTATGTAAATAATTTTTAGTTACTAGTGGATGTTTGGGTTAAATCAAGGATGTGCTGGTTGGTGACTCACATAAACTTGGCTGGCAAATATCCTAAGATTTATTTCGTGCTACTCTCGATTGCAACAGTGACTTCTGTGAACTTAATTCAGAAATGTTTTATTGCCATAGATGAGCGTCACCAGATGATATGATACAATGTTGGAACACACGCCAGAGGCAGAGTAGCAATAAATACATCTTTATTATGATGATGAAATGAAAAATATATAAAATGTTTGAAATATATATATATAATGCAGTCTATATAGTAGTACAAATGTAATGGAATATGCTAGGGAGCCGACAGCAGAAATACTGGAGGAAAGTTTACATGTATGCAGCCGTTCCAATTACAGAGAGTTCTTAGGGGGTCCGTTCTCTGGGACTGTTCTCACCTAGATCGTACTCGGTGAGTTAGCCAGATGTATTCACCGTACGCCTGAACTAGACCATCTCACTAAGTCTAACCCATTAAAATACTTAACTGTTGAACTTTCTTTGCCTTTAGTGGAATATATTTGCATCATAACATTTAATTCCTGTAAAATAACATTCAGTTCAATTCAGTTGTATTTATATAGCAACAATAATGCGCGGATATCTCAAGGCACTTCACACATTTAGGTTAACAGGCCTTTAGAAATTCTATGTAGAGATGAAACCCAAAATGTCCTCTAGGAGTAAACCCCAGGATGACAGCGGGGAGGGAAAACCTCAGACAGGCTCATGGTAGGTAGCCATCTGTCTTGACTGGTAGGGGTAAGTGAAAATGAGATGAGAAAAAAAAAAAAAAAGCATTGAGAAAGAGCAAAAAAAAAAAAACCAACAACAAGCACTGGTAAAGGGGACACTGGTCAGGTCAGAAGCCAAAATATCATGTCAGGAAACAGAGATACCAGGAGAAAGGATCAGGAGAGGAAAGAAGAAACAACAAGAAAAGGGAACCCACAAATATATAGAGCAAAAACAAATAGGTACTCAAATTCTTTTATCCCTGTAAGTATTAGATTATTAAATAAGATGGTAGGGATAGA
>JAPSES010000098.1:9083781-9095945 GCA_029822895.1 Maxillicosta whitleyi | reverse complement strand
GGGTCCCAGTCCCAGGTTTTGTCGGCAATGACTGATATTTATTTATTTATTTTTTTTTTTTTTTTTTTTTTGTTATGTCATGTTAACATGCTGACTAATGATTCTATCCAATGCAGTGTCTGGCCTAAGGACTACGTCGTCATCATCTTTCATTCATCTCTCTCATTCATTAAGGATTAATGTATACTGTATAAACTGGCAAAGATACATTGGTATTTAAACGCACCATGTAGCACATTAGTTAAGTTATCCTTTATTAATCCCTTTTGGGAAATTTGACCCATACTGCTGTAACTATTTAGCAGCAGAGTAAAGCCACAGTGCAGCCTGGGGACTCATTTAGGTTGTGAGGCCAGTGCTTTGGTCAAGGGCATCCACAGAGGTAACAAAATATTTAACATTCATGTTATGGGGATTACAGATGGAAACCTTGGGTGAGCATCCACACAGACTAAATTGAAATGTAATAACACTCTATACTATTAAATATATAGCATTACATTGATGTATGTTTTCAACAGGCTCCTTTGGCTGTGCTGATTTATTTTCTGGAGTGTTAATTGCATAAAACATACTGTATATATGTATGTAACCCACACTCCTGCACAACTCCCTTGCTAATGACATCCTGCTTGTGAATTTAGATAAAAATATCATTTTAAATACGATACTCCACCAATATATTAATGGAAGGCTCTGAGTTATAGTCAGTATTTTTCGTTCAGAGAATAGATGAGTGATTCAGTGGCCTTGAGTGGTATTACATTAAACCTTCAGTCTCCGATGTTGCAAAGATATGGCCTTCCATTTACCTTATTTCTTATATATATTTCAATATGTGATATCCCTTTTGTTTTTCTTGGTTATCAGAGGCTTTGAATATAAGTATTGACTTTCAAGGTCTTTAACTGTTACTTTCCCATCCGATTACCGCTCCAGGGCATGACGGAACAGCACAAGGCTCAATGACACGGAGGCTGGGTTTCCATTATTCCCCTAGGCATAATGAGCCGATTTCCACTTGCTCGCACTGGAAGTTTTCATTATACCAACTAAAGTGCTTGTTTGCAAAATAGAGCCGCTCTTTACCGTAATTGTTCTGCTGGTAGTGTTTACACAAAACCGCACAATAGCCCGTATTTTTGTAACTGTTTACCTGTGCTTGTCAATCTTTTAATGTGTGTGTTTATTTCTTTGATACTGTGCACGCGTGTGTGTGTGTGCGCGTGCGTGTGTGTGTGTGTGTGTGTGTGTGTGCGCGCGCATGCGTGTGTGTGCTCTATATTTTTTGTTGTGGGTTTGAGAGTATGAGAACATGCTTGTGTTTTGCATAATTGAGTTTCAGTGTGCAACCTCTGCAGGGCAATATGCAGAGATTGAGATTTTTTACCCAACCATTTATCTTTGGCTGCAGTCACTGTTCTTGCATTGACTATTGATGGTTCACACTCATTGTATCCATACACATCCATATGTTTAACACATGCATGCATTCTAAAGACACACAGCAAGACCTTGGAGTATTCTTGCAGAAAAATTCCTAGCTCTTCCCAAGTCTTTCTATGCCATTTAGCTTCAGAATGACAACCACAAATCATAGCTCTAAATTTTACCTTCCACTTGAATCAGAATCACTGTACTGGAAGGAATGTTTTCTCTTTTATTATTATACAAATTTTTTATTTTATTCTCGCTAAGGGGGGGAAAAAAACAGTTTGGATTTTTTTTTTTTTTTTTTTTTTTTTACACATTTAATAGCACACAAAGTTTTTGAGACAAATAAAAGATGTGAAGTGAAGCTCACAAAAAAGAAGCTGAAACGATATTTGAAAAAGAGCAACCCATTGCACATACTTTTCAATTCAGTGGCGCTGTATGAGCCAAACTACTAGTTGCAGGAGCTGACCTTGGAATCACAAACCACTGAGCCTTTCCTCTGTTGTTGAATTGACTGGAATAATGAGTTAGGCTGAATGACTTCCCCATCATAGAAAAGCACCATGGTCCTGTGACTTCACTCTGCTCTTTGTACAAATTGTACATTTGTACAAATTGCACCCTTGTAGCACCATCATTAGCAGTCTATATTTTACCCACGGGAGTCCTGTACAACAGAAAAGCTGCAGAAAAGGGCCCTATTAGACAAATATGCTCTCTAAATGCACTGCCGCAGTTGACTGGGGATGTTTGATATTTACAGTAGTAGTCTCTAAACCTTTGATTAGATGAGCCGGGTTGACTTTGCTAAGTTACTTGCTTGTGTCGTCGCTGTATTCTTGGCAGGGATGTATCTCGCTTATGATCAGTCCCCTTCACGGTGGATTACGACCCTGAGTGCAGCCAAGCTGTTTATGAGTGATTGTTCTTTTAAAACTACTGCTCAGTTTTTCTCCCCTTTGCATTCCTCCTAATTATGTGCACACAGTGTATATACCATTTGCTGAATTAGTGCTAATGAGGCCAAAGAATGAATAAGTCACTGTAAGTGTTAAGGCATGACATAAATACAACTCATTAAGATCATTACTATCTTCCTCTCTGGGGAGAGAATGCATGTCTGTTTCTATATAACCTCTATGTGATACTTAAAACACAAACAAGAGATAAAGATGTGCAATGAAGTAGGTTAGACTGAATATCTTTAAATAAATTATGCATATTTATGAAACCCTTAACATGTAGTGCTCTTTTGGGGGTGGTTCTTCTAAATGAAAACAAATGGACACCTACTGTTTTTAGTTACATGTTGATTTGACATTAATTTAGACGTGGATTTATTATATATTTGGCTTTTAATACATCACTGTCACGTTGTGTTTTTTTGCTGTTTTTCCTATATTTTTTTTTAACTTGACATTCTTAAAAATGACAGCAAGAGGAGACTCTAATCTGTTGATACATGCAGTATATTATTTATTCATGCAACAATTGAATTTCACCTAATGCATGAATCTCAGGGTTTAAACATTGTGTTGAAGGAGAAACAAAACAAGATTAAATCTGAGTTAGTCACAATAATAAAGGGCCAAGCTCAAACTGTATTCTTGCATATATTAAAAGGCAGCTCGGGGAAAGGCCAAAAGCATTTTTAACTGGCTCATGGTTATAACTATAACATAATAATGTTGTAAATTTGAAGTCAAAGTGAGAGGGCTTTTCAAGATTCAAGGCCAAGGCTTATTTTTACGCTAGTCATTCGTGCGCAGCATCACAGGAGAGAGGGAATTGTAGAGAAAAGAGCCTCTGGCGGCGGTGGAACAGCTTCTAGGGAGCCAAACAGAGCTCGCTTGCTTCCAGCTGTGCACCATCACCCACTATTTCATATACATTAACTTTACATGCAGTTTATAAAATTGTCTGTTTGATGAAAGACTCAAATAGACTTTTTATGATGTTGTGTGATGTCTTAAAAAAAAAAGGAAAAATTGTTTAATTCAAGATAATTGGAATTGCATTAGAAAGCATTTGGGGAGTAGAGCAGAAAAGGAATGAGGAATTTAAGGATGAAACGTTGGAAAAAGTTGACAAAAACTGTGAATATTTTGGAATACATGCAGTATAATTCAAACAGGCAAAAGGACAAAGTATTGTAGATGAATGACAGAGAGAGTGCCAAAAGTATTTCATCATGAAAGTCTTATTTCAATAAAGTTCTTCAAACATCGGGCTGTCCATCATAGTGCTAGCAGACTTTCTTCTTTGGCTTTGTGTTCTCCCTTTCGTGTCATTCTTCCTTGTCTGACAAATGGCGGCAGCATTAACACATATATTCCTCCCATCATTTTCTTTTCCTCTCAGCCACCTATCTCTTCTTACCTACCCCCTTAAATTCCTGTCTGTACCCCCACCTTTTTAATTTTCTCTTTTCTCCATCCTCTCCCCATGCATGCCCCGCTTTTGAACTGTGAATCTGCCACCATGACTGCCGCAAAGGCCACATCTAAAGACACACACATAGACACATGCCGAGAGCGGGAAAAGACGCACGAGACAGACAGACACACGCGTACATGTACCTGCGTTTTCCAACCTCGCATGTTTCCAGCAGCCGTAATTACCATATGCAAATAAGACCAACAAATAAACTGTCTCATCCTGCTGGGCGACAGCACGTAAGATGCCAAAAACAAATTCAGGAACTCATTTAATTAGACAGAGGTGATGAGAGAGATACAACATTCACCACCCTCTCTGTGTGCGTGACACTCAATCATAAATGTGTGTCCGCCGTCGTATTCCCCATAGGCTTGAAACATGGAGGCAATTACTCTACCTGCTACATTTACCCACTTTTTTTTTGGCATAGTGGAAGAAGGTACATACTGAATTGCCTGATTTAACTCAAGTGCAGCAATGTCTTTATAGAGGCAAAATTACACAAGAAGGTCCAAACTAGCTCAACTGGAGCTATCTGTTCTGCTGATTTTTTTTTTTTTTTTTTCTTGAAAATTGCAGCCATTTTTGAAAATAGCCTCATTAGTTTGTCATGGTGAAGCAGCGAGAAGACCTGTAAAGTTTCAGATACCATGCAGTGAAGGTTATTTGAAGCTCAGTGTGTGGCATAGTTTAATGATGAGCATTAAGGGCAGTTTGCATTTGGTCAAGCTACACTTAAAGAGTCTAGGTTAGTGCGGCTGCAGTAAACATGGGGAAGAATTGCATTTAAAAGCAAGACCAGTTGAACAAAAGATTGAAAAACAAGGATAAAAGTAAGGCCAGCGGATTGTTGGTTTTCAGCCTTGAAGTCTGCATTTTAACTCCCTTGTGGGAAAGCGCAATAGGCTGCAAGTCCATTTTATTTTTTATTTGTAGTTGTTGTGGGAAGTGTGGATATAGTAATTCTCAGGATTACTCGGTTTGGCTGTAAAAGAGTATCCGTTTTATATCCTTTTACCCTGTGAGGCTGCCATGAAATAACATATTCAGAAGCTGTTTGTGTGCAAACCTGACAATTAATCCTCTTTCATAGGCTGATCCCAAGGAGATGATACGGTTGGTCACACAGCATGTATCTGCATATTCCGATTGGCCAGAGGAGCTGCAGAAGTTGATCAACCAGCTGCATGTGTATAACGAGCGCCTGACAGACTTCACCCAGGCCCAGGTGTTACAGGGGCTGGGCCGTGGCGTGGACGTCCAGCGCTTCAGCTCTGATCCAGACTACAAGAAGGAGACCATCCTTGGCCTCACAGAGTAAGTTTAATCCTGGAAAGGGTTTATGTACTATTGTGTTTGCAGTTTTAATTCATTCCATGTTTCTTCCATGATACTCTTTTTAATAGCTAAGCTGGAACTATCACACAGATTTGTGCTGCAGTTATCTCTGGCTCTGTGCAACATATGAATATGAGTGGGTGTGATCTTTCCATAAAAGCAAAGAAATCTGATCATTATGCTGCTTCTCTCTACTCATGTGCCTGTGTTTTCAGGACACTAGATGATGGCGTTTACAGAATCGCTCTGTCTCTGGCCAAGCGCTACACTGTTCCTCTGTGGGAGGTCTACATGACTCACCTGGAGTTCCTCTTCACAGACAGCGGGTATGTGCGCACACACACACACACACACCCTCTCCCAAGCAGCATTTTCCACCTCAGTTTTTTGCTGTTACGTTAGTTGTCTATATCCCTCCCGTACTCTAAGATTTGGTTTAAAAAAAAAAAAAAAAAGTGAGCATCGCTGCCTAAAACAGCCCAGACTCATTCGAACATGCTGTGAGTGTGTGTATTTGTGTGGTTGTGTTTTGAGGGATGCGAATGCGTCAGAGTCTATTTCCATAATTTATTTGCTCTCTGACTTCATAGCTAGGAATCTGACTAGCTCTGCACCTTTCCTTGTTTTAATAAAATGCCTTTTCAGCAGAGTTGAGTTGCGTGTGAGCGTGTGTGTTTGCACGCACATGTGTGTGCACCTGTGATAAATATCCCTCTGTCACATTCTGATATAAGGAAATGGTTTATGGACTCCACTTAACGATAAATTACAACCCGTACCTTACTCAGACCCTACCGTAGTCACTGTGTGTGCATATTTCCACCAAAATCTGTAGATCTCGATAAATCTGTGAAGAATATTCATACCATAATCTTGACTTGAAGCATCTGCAATGTGCGTATTGATTCCATGGATGGATGAATGGATGCAGGGACTGATATAAATAAAACAGACGGGTAAAAAATGTTAAGGGAACACACGCATATGGATGGAAATATGGGAGAGAACATGGGTAGGTCTGATTGATTCCTTTGGGGCAAGATTTGCTTCTAGCATTTCATCCATTCTCTAATACATGAGAGAAATTCATTCAAAAAGGCGTATAGAAAGAAGTATCTGAAGAATTGTTCAGTCTTCCTGAAATTACTGCCATGTTTAAGTGGTTATTGTGGTGCAGATGTCATGTAATTCTAAGGATAAGAAGAGGAGCTGTACTATAGTAGATATATATATAAAAAAAACAAAAAAAAAACAGAAATGTCTTTAAGGCCAAACCAGCCAGAGATGCTGAGCAACCAACTCGACAGGAAGGTTGTTGGATAGAAAAATACATAAAGAGCCGTACTGAAAGGGAAAAGGGTCAGATATATGGAGGCAGAGGAGATAGATGATAGAACCAGAGTGTCCCTGAGACAGTCCTATTAACATAGAATAAACGCTTTAGGAGAATCAATGTCCTGCTAAACACCACCATCGTCAGCTGTTCTCTCCCTCTGTAGGTCACATGTACCTCTGACAGTTTTATTGACATTTTAATGACAGCTCATAAACCACGACAGAAAATGGAGAGGCATTGACATGTTTCAGCCATTTCAGTTGAGCTCTTGTCTGTTTTCTTTTGGAGTTGTGTGTCATCTCTTTGATACACTCTAACCATTCACAGTTTTATTTATTTTACTTTTTTAAAATATTCTTATTGGTTTCTTTTGATAAAAATATCTTCCAGAACATTATTTAAATCTATTCTGCCATGCATCTCTGGTGTAATAGCATCAATTTGCTTTTGACTTTTTTGTGAGTAGTGCATGATATTTTGTCTTGTAAGATGAAATACTAACAGAACTTTAATTAATATACCCAAAAATGTTTGCAAACGTAAAGCCTTTGAAATGGGTGTGTGTATTTTTTGCCCGTTTTAGTAATGACATTATGTTTCCCTAGGTTTGTTGTTGTTGCACACACAAAGCCGGTTGATGAATTTAGGCTGAAAAGTAAATCTGGGATTTGTTCTTTGTTTCACATCGGTTGACAGCCAGCTGATCCAAACAAACATCACATTTGACATTTTCAACAACGGAGCGGTAAGCTCCTCATTTCACTTCCTACCTGCTGCCAACAGCTGACTGGTTCTGCCACTTTTTCTATAGATCAGCGTTTGCCTGTGATGAGAAATAAATAGTCTTTTGTGGCACCTTCCCTTCTGACTCATCCTCTGAATATATTTCACTCTGAGCCTAATGAGGAATCCTCTGAGACAGAAGCTGCCTTTGAATTCTGTACAAGCTCTTCCCAAATTCACATCTGGTGACCTTGTCTGGCACATAACACCTCAAGTCACACTGAAATGATTGAAATTGGCTGTGTTAAAGCCCAGATCTGAGTAGGTGGTAGAATCATTTGATCTTTTGTCACTTCGTTAGATTTTCTAACTTCCTGTGGGATTATTTCTTAGACTAATGGAAAGCATTTGTCAGCACCGTCAATGTTAAGTATTTACAGTGAGGTTGTTTATTGTACATGAACGTCTGTACCAATGTGCAACAAACTTGGTGGTGGTGGTGATGGTGTGTGGGCCAAGAACAAACCCATTTAGCATTTTATAGCAGAAAAGGCAGTATAGCCAGAATGTTTTCTCATGTAACATTTGGCGATGGGTCATGTGATTGAATTACACACCTGTGGTTGGTTGGTATGGTATGTTCCTTTTTGAGGTCATGTTTTTTGTTCTGGCCTCAAAAAGACAAATCATACTATTTCCCTGGTATGTTTACAACAGCTAGTTTCAACTGTAACCTGCCAGGAACCTTATGGCATGCAAATTATATATTACTACTTGGAGAACTTTGTGAACGGCACTCACTCCTGTCACTGTAAAGTTTGCCTTCTTCCATTTATCAATGCAGTTTTTCCTTTTATTATTTTGTAACAGGCTTGTTCTTTTCAGTCATACTTCACTGTGTGTACTTGCTCAGTTAAAAAAAAGAGACAGAATTGGTAGGAATTGAAACAAAAGGGCTTAATTTTTAACACTTCAATTTAGGGTGTGTATGATAATGTGGACTTTTTTTTCAGTTTTTTTCAGTCTCTGTCACTGGATTACAAATGCATGCTGTTGTTGTTTGTAACACACTTACATGCACGCTACATCTCATCACGTCAAATATTTCCCTCAAACTAAGTCACTGTAAGCGTTGTGCTCATTTGATGGTTTTTATTATACTGATTATACCGATTATTACTGCCTGGAATGAAAACCACATTTGTGCTATTTATTCAAGATGTGATCCATGTTGTTGCCACGCAGACAATAGGTGCAGTAGATTTTGTGATGTTTGATGCTGTGAGGGGATTATCGAGCTTCTGTCTGCAGAAGAAATGTAAGGTTTAATACTGGGGCATTACCATGACCTGAAGTATGTTTGTTCTACTTGAATTCTTATGGGGGAACCAGAGAGAGCTGAAGCAGAACAGCTGGCTTGGACTAACTTTCAGTCCAATGGGTTCACTAACAAATATATAGTAAAAACAGGATCATTATAGACAGGAAGTGGTACGTGTGCAATCAAGTCTGAGACTTCAAATAGAGCACTCAAGCCATTACAGTCCATTCACCCCACCGTTTTCAAGTGTTACAAATGATCACTGGCTATAATACGACTTATACATTCAAGTTTCTTCAGAATGAATCATAATAATTTGGTGTTCCTTTCTCTGAGCTTGTAGCATGAATTATATTTTGTGACTTACATTTAGCTAAGAGCATCAGTTTTGAGTGAGATTGAAAATTGTATTCTAAATAATGGGATAAAAAAACATGTTTAAACAGTTTTAAATGTATGCACAAAACAGAACAATATCATCCTTTAAGCCAAATCTGCTATATTTGTTTTCACATTTGTTCAATTTATCACTAAGGAGGATGTGTCTGTATTTGTAGATGATGTGTATAGATTTTGCGTCGGTGTCTATTCATTGTATGTGTAAGAAATAAATGAACTGTGTAACTGTTACTGTCTATTCAAAACAAACAAATAAATCCATATGTGGGCCATTGTCCTGCATTGAACTCCACAGCACAAAGCCACTTTTACAACCCCTGTCAGACATTCATTTGTAAACAAATTAGCAAAGCAGATCATTACAAAAATTACAGCTTGCATAAATTCACCTAACAATGATGTACTGAATAATCATCAGTGTTCTGTTAGACACCCCCCACCCCCCCTTACTCCAGCCAGTCTGGTCCTGCAGCAATTAAATATCCAGATGAATTTAAAAATAATTAGATGCTTTTTTTTTTTTTTTCATTTGGACTTGATGCAAAAGAAACCCTCTCACACTATGGTGTACAATATGTAAGACAGCAACAATCCCTCTGTAGAGGAAGGGATGTGAGATGAGACGAGCAACACAGAGGATGAGGAATACTCGGGATTAAATCGTTTTCTTGCTCCAGCGTTTGAAACCGACAAGAAAAGATTGTAATGAGAGGCTCCTGGTTTTTTACAGCCACAAAAACACAACAGAGATGGACTCAGAAATGTGTTTTTGCACGAAGGGAAATGCCACCGAGTGAACATTACCAAAGCGGCCATGCAGTAGGACAATCAAAGGGACAAAAGAGATCCTGAAAGCTGTGGGGAAAAGACACAGGCTGCATGGAACATGACTGAAGTGAGGCACTAAACACCTTTTGTCAAGTTGACAACCAAGCTTTGAACAACAGTGGTGGGAGTAAGTCAGCACAACAGTAATGCATTACAATTCCTTGTGCTGTAACACAATAGTGTAAGGCATTGCTAATCAATTTTCACTAATATTTTACTTGGTACATCTTCAGTAATGCTTGCATTACACACTTTTTTACCCATAATTTAATTGCTCAAATGAAAGGGAAAAAACAGCACAACTGTGAGACCTTAAAGCAGCGTATGACTTTCATAACAATTTTTTTTCAAATCCGTAAAACCCCAGTAATAGCCTAATTACCACTAATCCATTAGATTTTCCATGCTTATGCACCTGAATCACTTCCCTCACAGTGAACAATTTCAAAGATGGCTCCATCATAAGCACAGTCTACTTGTTTACATACCAAACTGAAACATCACTCAGGCCTTTTCAGAAATTTTGTCCTGAAGTGCATTGTGGGAATGAAAATTCCACGCAGCAGCAATTTTGCTTTCTCTTCTGTGAGTACTGAACCTAAATTGAACCACCAACTATAGTCATTCTTTAAACAACCCTGGTGGACTGTATGATCTTATATTGTAGCAATCAGGCTTGTTTTTTTGCCAAATCTGTGAGAAGCTGCTTTTACTTCCCACAATGCACTTCGTGGCTAAATTTCCAAAAAGGTCAGAGTGACGTTTTGGTTTGTTATGTAAACAAGTGGACTGTGTTTATGATGGAGTCATGTTGTTCACCATGAGGGTCATAGTACTCAGCCGGGTGTGCCCACCCCCGGGTCCAGGAGGAAGTTCTGCCTCAAGTGAACGAGTTCAAGTACCTCGGCATCTTATTCAGTCATGTTCCATTCAGCTTATGTCTTCCTGTGGGTGTTCAGTCAGTGGGTGAAGATGGCAGAACACAGTACATTGGTCACATGGACGTATGCTCATTACTAACCCTAACCTCGCTTTATAGAAGCTAATTAGCATGATCCCTGTCATCAGCAATGACAAGGTAAGATAATATTTGTATAGTTGGAATTCAGTTCCAGCAGCGTCCTCGGCACTGCACCCCAATTAAACATGTAAAAATGTTAATGTTGAGGGTGGTTGGGTTCTATTGCGTACAAAACCATGTATGATTAAAGTCTATATGTAACTCACAAGTAATACAGGAAAAATCTTAAAAATTAATATATTTTGTTGAAGTATCTAACATAAAAAATAAAGGCTTCATATGTCAATATACATCTACATCATTTTGTTACTGTCATTTACATGGATATAATATATAATTTGATTTTTTTATTTTTTTTTTATGACTTGCATTTTCTATTTCTTTTTTTTCCAAACTTATCACATCATCCCACACCAAATACTAACATTAGAGCATTGGTAAATTTCCCACCCTCCCACACACCCACTTGTAACCAGAAGGTCTCTTCATATTGATATAGTGTTGTTTTTTTTGTTTTTTTTAATCCCGCACACTTTGAGTATCCACGATAAAAGGCTGCAATTTGTTACAAAAACAGAGAATGTTTTGGGTTTTTTTAATCATGAAAAAAACAAGCAATCAACCAGCTTATTTTTTTTTTTAAGTTGACGGTAGGTTCTACTACATGTCAAACGGTTGAACATTCATCCTTACTACAAACTAAAAAAAAAAAAAAAAACATGAAACATTTAATTTTCTGTGGCGGCCACACCTGCAAGAGATGCTTTAATTAAATTTAAGACAATGGATAAGGACAGATCACACCAACATAGAGGATTTATGGCAAATGGGAAACTCGTACTGTAGAACGTAAAATAAAACCTAAAGATGCCGTTGAACATGTTGCATTGATGCCTGCAGGTGTACATCCTGTAGAGAGAGAGAGAGAGAGGTTTAATCATAATACACACATGCCTCTTGGCCTCTAGTCTTAAAAAAAACCTGAAGATTCCAGGCATTTGCGCCATTTCAAAATATATTTTTGTCTTTTATTGTACGTCCTACTCATTCTTTCATATCCTGCTACTTTTCCCACTTTCATCATCCACTCCTGGAATGGGGGTCCCTCCTTATTTCTTCCAGTTCCTCATGATAATTTGTCATTCTATGATTAGAACAGCCTGTATCCAGTCTTTTAGTGATTGGGGACCATGCAGACAGCACTTGATGATCTCCTAATATAAATAACTCTGGGCATAACATTAATAGTTCTATATCAGGGTGTCCACAGGGTTTTAAAAAGTGATAAATCAAAAATGCAAAATTTAATGGCCTTAAAAGGT
>JAPSES010000098.1:9057336-9073712 GCA_029822895.1 Maxillicosta whitleyi | reverse complement strand
CCCATGAATGGTTAACCTGCTTTCACTGAATAGAATCAATTATGCCAAGCTGGCAGCTATGATCTCTTTCAATCACTTACACATACACACACATTTTCCTCGAACGTACACACACATTGCGGGATTTCCTAGTATTCCAGTACAAAATGATTGGGGTATGTTTAAAATGAATGTGCATAACCTGTGCACCTCACTCAATTTGCCACCCACCCGCTCTCCTGTTTGCCTCCCCTCTCGACTACTTCTGTCCGTCCTATTTCGTCTCCAGCTGAGCATCCAGGCGAGGTCGGAGGTGATAAAGCGAGCCACCAAAGCCCTTCGCCAGCTGGGCGAGAAGAACAGGAAACGAGGAGGCAACGGCGGTGGAGAGCAGGAAGGCGCAGACCCAGCGGGGATGACTTTTGATGAGGCTCTCGAACACCTGCAGCAGTCACAGGCCCACCTGGACACTCTGAGCCATGCCTTCATTCTGTCATTCAAAGACAGCCAGCAGGTACAGCCCATCTGCCAACCACTTTTAGACATCCACTTTTGAGAGTGAGAGCACCTTTTTGTGTGAATGCGTGGTCAATCGTCTGCTAAAACGAGGATTATCATGTTGTTAATGTAAATGTCAAGTGATGAAGACAGAGACATTATTCACCATATGCTGCAGTGGCACAAAGTTGGGTATAGTCGTGTGTTTAGTGTACACAATGTTGAGCGATCACTTAAAGCTTTTAAAGGTTGGTGGTCAATTATTTTAAATAATGTGGAACTAAATCTAATGCCTTTGGGAAATAAGAACATGCAATAATAAATCAATAATAAATCATATGGTTCAGAAGTTGATACATGTACTGTATTTTGGCTCACTTTAAATCAGTGGTTCCCAACCTTTTTCAGCTCGTGTCCCCATTTTAACATCACAAATGTCTGGTGAAATTAATTAATTTTTGATCATGTAATAGTTTTCTATACTATGTTGTAAATAACCTTTCATTTTAGATGACATTTAGTCTATATAATATATATTATTAAGGATGGAGGGAGAAAAGCCAGGTTCAGATTAAAGCACAAAGAGGGAATTTTATTTTCCTTGGTCATATCAACAGTCAGTCCAGTTTGTATTTACAAGGATGACAATTAATACTGAACAAACAATAAATAAACTATGAATTATGAAAGAGCTGCAGCATCTGAAACTGACCACAGTGAACATGTGACACATAAACAGAACCACAGTGCTTCAGTTTCAGCTTCACAGTTTGTCTGTTATGGATTGGGATTGTCTCTCTCAACTCACCATATATTTTTTATTGGCAAGTTCTTATTTTTTATCAATTACTAGAAATTTCAGGCGACCCCATTTGAATTCCAGGTGACCCCACGTGGGGTCCCGACCCCAAGGTTGAAAAACACTGCTTTTATCTGTTATACTGTTATCAGTGAAATGAATTGAATTGCAATGGCTAGTTTCAGTAACTTTTTAAAATACTACTAATGAACTACTAATTTTTAGAGTTGTCAGCAATCCTGTGAAATTGCACGCAGTCAGTTTAAGTATGGTTACTAAATATTCTGCAATATGTACTAAAGGGAGCAGTAATTAATAAACTATCTGAGTCACTGTGTTTTGAAATACTGAAGACATTTCCCCTTATTTTAATAATGTCTGGATTCTTAATAAGGTGCTGAATATGGGTAATGAACATGCATATTCCACTAATAATCTATTAACACTCAGCTTAGTATATTCAAATTATAAACAAGACTGTTTTTGACAGTTATTACTGGTGGCAGTTATTTCAGACAAAGTCTCCAACTTTCATTCCTTTTCAATCCTCTTGTTGAAAAGACTGCATGTTAGTGCATATTAACAAACTTGTTGATATTCTAGTCATTCATAATGGACAAACATAGGTGCGCTTCTCTCTCAAAACACAAATGTGGGCTTTTCTTTTTGGCTAGCATCTCTGCACGAGTCATGCAAAGTGTTGGCTAGTTGGTTTGTATATGACATTTAGGGCTTATGTTAAGCAGACCATGAAATTCCCAATAACAGGGAGACTCTGGATGTATTGTTTATATTTTAAAAGAATGTTCAGAAAACTGCTATGTTTAGGATAAGGCCTAAAGTGGAATATCCAAATGGAATATACCGGTGACCCATATCAAATGTAAATTATTCAGAATAATAGTGGAATGTCAGTGTCCATACAGACATGGTCACTGTATTATATTCATTTACCGGTTTAAGGGGTTTCCTTTTATTGTAATAGAGATTGTGTCTGGATGCGGTTTGCCTTTGGCTGTGTATATGCGTGTTTATATGTGTGTATTGTCTATTTCTGGGATGGTTCTGCTCGGCTAAGCTCTTCCCAGCCTCGTTGGGACCAGTCAAGGGTATATTAATGTAAATCTGTGGGCTGCTGTTTCAAATGAGCCCTGCTGTATGACCGTATATACAGTACGTACACCATGCTGTATCTCATTAAGCAAAGTCACACTGACTTACCCCACTGTCACCTCCCTGTGGCTGTGTATGTGTGTATTTGTGCATGTGTACACAAAATTAATGTCGGGGTAGAGAGAGGGTGTGTTATGATTCAGCGAGCGGAGCGTTGCTATGCGACCATGAAATACCCATGAAAACTGGTCATTTCCACCCCCTGCACTGCAAGTTAATAATGTTTAGGCCATGTTTAGTCTGTGTTTATAAGTACATGCCTTTTATAATAAAAATAAGACGAGAACATGGTGACGCTGTCGACTTGAGTCACAGATGCTCACACATGCACACAATGCAGCCTCTGCAATGTAACTAACCTTTCATTGATGTAGGAAGCAATTGTATCCTTGGAGATAGATAAAAAGGATATAAGAACAAGGAAAGGGCAGATAGGTAGAGAAAGATAGATAGAAGGAGCCCTGTAGGCTCTGTTTTGGCAATACTGTGGTCATTTATCAAGTGTACGTGACCAGCTGCTGGGAATAACAGTAGATCGTAGAAGAACCCACCACAGGCGCTTTGACCGGCGATGAGGACAGCGAACTACACACTGCAGATATTGCATATATAGTACAGCTGTGTTTTTGAAAGCAAGGTTTACTCAAAGGGATTTATTGCACTGTAACGTGTATAATAACCGTCATTAACAATTGCAGTTTAAAGTTTTTTTATAACAGTATCATAAATTCCAAGAACTTTATTTCTATCTGCCTTTAAAATTAACAGGGTTGTAGAGCGGAGCAGGACACAGACCAGTATTTTTGCCACTAAAGTACAGCAGCTGTTTCCAGTGTTAATCTGCAGTGTTAACAGGTTATAGGGGATCTGTAAGCCCTCTAGCATGCCCTGAATCTTCCCCACAATTTCCTTGTAGTTGGTGTTGATGCCTGAAAAAAGACGTAGCCACCCTCTGTAGATGCCTGGACTTCAACATGCTCTTGTTAGTGCGTAGATTCCCACATCAGGGATCTTTTGTCAATATCCTTAACATGCAACTAGAAGGGGGAATGTGCTCAATAAAGGTACGACTAAGTAAAAGAGAAGTAAGGGAATAGATTTTTCAATTTCAAGGCATGGATGAGCATTGAAAAGTATGTTCCCATGTTCCATACTATTGCCCCAGTTCTCTATTCAATAATTAAAGGAGTGATATTTTGCTTTTATAAATGGAATTATGCATTTTCAAACATTTCCCTGTGGTCTACATAAAATGTACATGTTCTGTTTGGGTCTGAATTCTTCATTAATTCAACTCCACAGGTCCATCTTCAACCCTATTTCTGAGTAATGACACCAGAAAGGTCGTTTTGAGTGTCGGCCCTTTAAATGCAAATAAGCCAATTTACGCCCCACCCCCTCTAGATTTCTGACTGTGCTTCAGCCACTTGTGTTAATTAATACAACCAACAACTGAACATTTAATCAGCTTGAAATTTGCACATATTTTCAGTATGGACTACAACCACTGCTGCTGATAAACACTTATGTTGTACTCTGAGAAATAATTGTCAGAAGTCTAGACCTTATAAGTGCACATAATTTGTTATAGATGTAACCAATTAAGAAGGAAGGAAGAAATAAATAGGAGTTGTAGAAATCCATTAGATTTTTTTCCCCCAGAATGATATAAAGATAGTTTTGTAGCACCTGGAGGGTTCACATACAAACTTTATGAACTATTAGGGTCCAAATACACAAATAAATGAACAAAATACTAATAAAAGTGGGTTTAGCAAAAGAAAAGATTAATTAATTAAAATATTAGAAGTTAGAGAAATGAACTTATCAGTGTTTTTCATGGCATTTAGTGACAATCAGCTCAAGCACAACGTACAAACGTTGTGGAGCGTAGGCCAGAATGAATACATATGGTATGAAGGTGAACAAACACTCATATGCAGACCCTGCTCCGTGACTGGAGCATCAACCTGAGTTTTACCTTAATTGATTTGTATGAGTGAAGGTTGTAACATGCACAGAGCGTGATGCATTATCCACGCTAATGCAACTAGCCACAGTTATGACAAATGTTAAATATGGTTCTAAAAATGGCTTGGAGAAGTTCTGAGATTTTAGTCTGGGAAAGTATGACACTTTAAAATAGAAAATATGTTGGAACCCTGGTTTCATAACTCATCTTTTTCTTCATCACAGTCTGATAACCATTGCCCCAAGTTGGCAGTGTGTCTTGAGTAACACGTAAAGATGCCTGTGCTTCCCACATCTGCACTGACACATCCACATCAGACAGATCAGAGACGAGATGCTTGGTCACACAGTATACTCCCTGCTGCTGCAGTACACCTCAGAGGAGGAAGCCAGAAGGATAACATCTTCCTCAAAAAGCAGTCATACCACCCATATGTTACCTAACCAAACGCATTTCACTCCCTCTTTGTGAATATCATGCATCACGAATATCAGGAATACCATATGCATGTCCTGAATACCCTGTCTATAAATATTCCGAACAGGAAAGGTGACAAGGGCGTCCAATGCCAAAGCTGATTATGCTTGACTTAATGTGTAGAATGTCACTGTCTTACAGTGTTGACTTGCATTTGGGGCAAAGATCGTGAGCTTTTTTTTCCACATTTATTGTAGAACAGGGAGCTAACTTAAATGACCCCCCACTGTAATGTACTGTACTTTCTATTATTATTATTATTATTAGTCCATCAAAAGTCATCAAAAACTATGGTTATGCAATCAAGTACTAACTCTTGTGTGTATCATGTGACTAAAACAGACAGAAAAGAAAATATGGAATGTCTAAAAGCACTGTTTTTGTCAGTACAATGACATAGGTATTGATGTAAGAAATGCATATTATCAAGAAAACATCGAAAATTGAGAAATATCAGCATTTTTTTGATGTTATCATTATATTTGTCCAAGTAAATGTACCTTTAGTTGTACCAGGCATTAAAATGACCAGGAAATTGAAGAAAACAAGGGTGGTCTAATAATTGTCTGTGTGTGAGGGTGAAAATCTAGTCCAATCAATGGACATTTAAAACTTTAATCAACATATGTAGCTTTAAACCAGCATAACTGACTAAACACACACACACACACACACATACACACCAAACACCAGGAAATTTCAGGTGGTGATTCTCAGCCTTTTTTTATTAGAAGAGAGAAAAACAAGCAAGGAAGAGCAAGGCGGTACAGGGGGTTAGCAGGTTCAGTTCGGCGCTGCCCTCTGGGTTAATGCCTGTGGAGAGCACAGCGCTCAGGCTCAAACTTCCCTTATTTGGACTCCTCACGGTCCCTCGTTTCCTGTCCCTAAATGTTTTACTTTTTTGTTCTTTTGTGGCCCCAGCCTGACATTATTGTTTCTTCAGTCTTTTTTTTTTTTTTTATCATCATAGCTTCAAATCTGTAAAAGTGATTTGTCTAACACCTTGTAGATTCCGTTTATTGTTGCTTATTGTGTCACATGTTGCCTTTTTTCTTACCGGGTGAAATATGTCAGTGCCATCACATTCTGTCTTTCTTCTTCTTAATCCTCTATTCCAGGAACAGTTGCAGGGTTACAGCCAACTTTACGATTTGTCCCGATCAGAGAGGTCAAAAGTGCACGAGCTGGCGGTCACCATGGCAACTGATGGCCAGCCTCTGGAGAGCATCGGCGAGCTTCTCAGTGTGGTCGTAGGAGCATTGGACCTGTCTGTCAAAACTGTGCTCCACGACGCAGTGGAGAGGGTAGTAGCTGCACTCAGGTATTGTGTTCACCTCCTCTCACCTAAATATATAAAGATGAAAACACCATGTGTGGCAACAGCACAAACTTACATCGCTCTGGTCTTGGTAGATGACATTCTCAACCTGCACAAACATGTCTCTAACACAACTGGTCAATAACAGACTCACCTACTATTAACAGTTTTAAAAATAGAACCAATGGCGATGTAGCTCACTGGCATGTTCTGTCAAGAATCAATAAAGAGTTGAATTTGTGAGGTTGTCAGGTTCTGTCACTATGTTATAGTCCTGTGGTGTTGATGCCACAGATCAGTCTCAATATAGAAGAGGGCGGTACATTCACTGGAGAAGAAGTGGACTAATCAAATCAAAGCCCATATATGACTGCCCATCAGGATTCAATAGTAACTATATTAATACCTCTAACCATTTCCGGTTTATAAGTTATGAAAATATGGCCCATTGTATTTGAAGGATGCTAGGATGTGGGATACAAGGCACCAGGGGGCAGAATCGTTCACTGTTGCCTGGCTAACCTGGATAAAACAGCTGACTATGACCCCTCACAGTAACATCGGCTTCAGGTTGTAGCCAAAACATGCCTGGGTTTAAAAAAAAAAATAAAAATTTACCATGTCTTGTTGTTACGTCTAACAACAAGACAAATCAATCTTTATAAGCCGTTGTACACATTATCACAAGGAAGCCACATACAAAATCTGAAAAGATTCCGACCAGTAGTTTCACACAAGAAGCCTGTTGAAATATAGATGCTGGTGACCTTGAGTTTGACCCTTCAAGGTCAAAGGTCATGGACCCAAATGAAAGTCATTGTTACAAAGTAAAGCCTGTAAAAAACACTACATATCTTAAAACATGGAACAGACTTTGTAGACATTGTCTCAAGAAAGCTACATCTAAAATTTGAAACGAATCCAACCAAGTAATTTCTTGAGAGAAGAAGAGATTGCATGTTTGCAGAAATTGTTAATGAAGACAATGAAGATGAAGATGATGCCGCCTTCACAGTAGCTCCCGATTTATCGTGCTTCGAACTAAAAAGCTGAGTAATTTGATAAGAAAAACACAACCTTTTGTGTTTGATAGGCATTAAATAAAATAAAGTACACAGCCCAGGTCGAATACCCAGCTCCATTCCATTTGCTGTGTAAACTCCCTTGTCTTAATGCTGAGCCCACTATGCTACAATCAGTCTAGTTGCATTTTCTAATGGCAGATCTTTCTAAAATACAACTTTTGCTTTAGGAGACAAATCTTACAATCCTGAACCTGCCTCCGCTGCTAGTGTTTATTTCTGTTGATCTGACAGTTTTTTTTTAGTGGGATATTAATCATAAATGGTGCTGCAGTCTAGTCGCCTCCCTGTGAGGACCGTGTTTTGTTTTGGTTTATTTATTATTTATTTATTTTATTATTTATTTATTTATTCAGAAAATGCTTAATAAAAGGACAGTGTTAGGAAAATGACACCGGTGTAGGCCCGTTCACTGTGTGCTATCACAGATGTCGCCCACAGTGACAAATGTAACAAAAGCGAGAGGAAAATCAAGTTGTCAGGTTAGTAAACGTAAAAAAAAAATGTCTGCTTTTCTAATTTTAATCTCCTTTAGATTCATATTTACGCTCTGTCAACGTACATTATCATCTGCTTAAATACGAAAAAATAGGTGTTTTTTTAAACGCAAGGTAAGTTAAGGAGCAACTATCTATAGCTACATCAAACACAGGCTCTATTGTGAATATATATATATATATATATATATTCTTAAATACTGAAGAGCAGCACCGCCCAAGAAAAGCACCTACTATCTAATCTGTTTTTGTTGTTATCTGAAAATATACTGTATATTGGTCCACTTTGGGTTCAGCATGTCGGTGGGAGAAACACTGTCAAAACAAATGCCTGAAGTGTTGAATTGAATCTATAGTGGGTGCCTGTGGGAGTTGAACTCACAGCACTTTATTGGTGTCTTCCTGCTCTCGGCATACAAAACAAAGAGAGAGATGATTCATTCTGACATGTACACAACGCATGCTCGATTTTAGGTTCGTGGAAAATAGTTGGATTTCGTACAAATACACAAGCGATATGTTGGAATTGTGTTTAACTCCGGTCATTGTGCCCTTTATTAAGATAAAGGACACCGCAATTTCACATCTGAGTAGGTTAAGGATTAGTGTTTTTGTCCTTTTTGCTTGAAAGAACCTTGCTGTTGTTGATACTGACAGGCTGATGTGCGAGGCCTCGCTGACGGGGCGCAGATATCATCGGACCATCTGATTGGTCTGATAAATGAGCACCAATTGCCTTGATTATATTCCTGCCTCATTTCCTACTTTTTTTATGACTGTTCAATGGTGCGTGATGTAGATAGATGGCACCTGCGTTTATATGAACACACACACACACACACACAATCAAGAAGAAAGAGCTTATTCACATGCACAGATTGTCACAAATGTACACACACTCTTTCTTACGTGCACAAGCTTTCCTTCCTTTCTCTGATTCATTATCTTCTTATAATTAATGCAGCCTGATACAGCTGTTCCTCTCTAGATCTCTCTCTCTCTCTCTCTCTCTCTCTCTCTCTCGTCAGAACACACACAAACACAGATTATGAACATGTCAGTGTGTGTTCTGTGCATCGGGTGCCTTTCCATGCACATACAAAACCTTATGTATTCACCGGAGGGCTTCTTTTCCTTGAATGTGTCACTCCGTGTTCTTGCAAATGAATACCTCTTTATGCATTCAAGTAAGACTGTGAGTGCATGCGTGCGCGTGTTCTTGCGGGGCTTTGTTGAAGCATTGTGTTATTGTGTTTGGCAGGTATGAATGAGCCAGCCTTGTTTTGGGCGCTCTCAAAGCCTTCAGTCTGGTACAGCGGGCTTACCTGCTACCTCACACTAATAGCCATCCTATGTATCTGTCATAACTGTTCTGTGCTTGTGCATTGGTGTGTCTGTGGCTTTTGTGCTTTGAAGAGAAAAAAATGGAAGTGATAAAATGCAATATAAAATGCTAAGCCAGTTTTCTATTTTTCTGCCAGGTCATTTGTATATTTTGGATGCATGCGTACTATACTGAATGTCTCTGTGCTGTGTATGTCTGGTCCTAGGTGTGTGGTTGTGTGTGTGTGTTTGCACACAAGCCCAGAAGCAAAGTGGAGTTGAGTCAGGGGAAATCACCCTTTTTTCCTTCTCTGTCTTTGTGAAAAATGACCCTCCTCTTCCAACATACAGTACGCATACACACAATGCAGCAAAACCCACAACTGTGCTACGAAATACACTAATGACGCTGCAGAAAGATCAAGCGCAAAGACTCATTTACAAATTATTTGAAGGGAGAAACATGTTTTATTAACTTAAAAAAAATTTAATTGTTATTCTGTGTTCACATTCATCAACAACTTCATAGAACTTTAAATTTGTTACGTTAGAGATGAGTTTAAATGTTTTTTTATTCCTTCGTGACTGTAGGGCTTTAAATAATTTCACGATGGTTCTTTTTGCACAGCCTGGGATGCTTCAAACATTTTAATCGCAGCCAGACATATTTTTAACTAACACTATGCGTGAGAAAACAGCCTTTGATTATTTTTTTCTCAGCTGTTGTCCCTTGACATTGTGGTAATTTGAAAATCTTATCTTAATTAGAATATTATGTAATGTGATTGTTGTGATGTGGTTTGTTTTCCAGTGGAGACCCCGATGCCCTGACAAATTACCCACAACCCCTCAGGGTCTTGGAAGCCATGGTGACTGCTGTGCACAACAGTGTGCAGAGTGGGTAGGTTACGTCCACTATCAGGCACAAACTGAATAATAAACCGAAGGACTTCATTAAGTAAAAAAGGTGGAAATTTAAAATTCCATGCATATGTTTGGAATATAAAATACCTTTATTTTATCAGTGAAATGTAAATGTCACAAGCTTCTTAGCCTCCTCACCTGCTCTCTGAAAACACCACATGCTGAGTGTCAAATGCCAGTAAAATATCTGTTGTGTATTCCATTCAGTGGGAGTTGCTTGTGAGCCTGTCTGTTATTGTGGTCAGCCTTTTGTGACCTCCAGCCAAACAAAATAAACAAGTGGTGCCAGGCACAACAAAACCTGCCCCTCGCACATATTTTAGCTTATTTTGGCATCAATCCAGCTGATGTCAGCATATTAATTGTCTCTATATAGATGCCACGTTTGAAGTAAATATAAACGCAATTGATGTTTTTATACACATTTGAAATTTTGCCCATTACAAATAAATTGGAGGGAAAAAAAAGATGTTAAAAAAGACGTACGTTTTCCAAAAGGTAACCACATCTATTGTGGGTCACTGGCAATCTATCAACCCAACTTAGTTTGAATTCAACCAATAGTTTTGCTGCTACAGTCATGTGAAATGTTGGCCATTATAAGTAAATGGGGGGAAAAAAAGATTTTAAGAATTCATTAAAAATTTTTACTTTTTATCTACTTTTCCCGAAATGTAGTGACATCTATTCTGGGTCACTGGCAACCTAAACACCTAATTTCGTATGAATTCACAGTGTAATTTTGCAACTACATGCATTATAAGTAATTGGGGGAGAAAAAGAAGACTTAATTTTTTTTTTTTTACTTTTACCTACTTTTCTCAAAATGTAATCTGATCTATTCTGGGTCACTGGCAATCTATAAACATAATTTAGTATGAATTCAATGTGTTAACACACAAACAAACAAACTGAACCAACAACAGTAGCCCTTGCCTCCTTTTCGGGGGGGGGGAGGAGTATGTTTCACACACTTCCAACACACCCACATACATGTACCTTCCTTCAGGATGATTGACAAGTAAAATATAATGTATACTAATGAATAAATTTGAAGTCAAATACACCATATGACAAAAATATTGGGACACATTGGATTCCAGTTTATTTGTTATTTATAAATCAATAATGGCAATAAAAATCTTTAGGATTTAATGTGTTTACATTGTCATTTTTTATCAATCACTATTATTGTTTTAAATGGCCTACCTCTAGATTTCTGAAAAATATTTTTCATATCCATACCACAAATAGTCACTTTAAACCACAAATAACCATCTGTTTTTGTTTTTTTGCTCTTACTCTAGAAGAGTTCACCCTTTTAACTTAATAAATATTGATTGACTTATCATAACACCAACAAACATGGACTTTTTTTTTTTTTCTATCATGATAATATTTCAACTCACTGGGAATTCAAAGTGTACGGTGTGAGGATATTTAATCCATATATTGTATCTATATTTGCATGGCTATGCAGTTCAAGGTTAGCCTATAGTGTTTAATTTAAACACTGATATAATTAATGAAGTTAATTTAGAAGAGGAAACAAGTCAATAGGTGATTACAGCTTCAGCACCTGATACTTTTTTGGGGAAGAAAAAAATCAATATTGACCTTTCAGTGTACATGATCTACAAGGAAACAAGCTGTCAAGAATCTATATTAGATGGCTAATCAGAGGTGTTGTCAGACAGGCAGGGGCGTTAAATATGTGACTGACAGCTTTAATTATTGTTTGCTTATTCTGTCCAACACAACATTACAGCTCTAGTCTGTGGTTCACCACCGAAACAACATGGAAACTGTGCTGTTTGGACTTTACATTTCCCAATGGAATGAGACAGGAGCAAATCATCAATCTTTATATTTAATCTTTTGATTGATTTGAGCCCAGAGCTATAGAAATAATTTCCCACCATATACAAGCTTTTATCAACTGATATCAGAGTATGCAATAAAAACATATCTTATTTGAATTGTTAATTTTTCATCCATTTTCCCTCAGGTCAAGGTTAAGGTTTATTTATAGAGCACATTTAAAAACCGGCACTACTGTACTGCTGTACATAATCATTAAATAGAATATAAGTAAAGACAATAAATAGAATAAAACAATGCTGACACAGAGTTCATGGATTAAAAATATTAAAACAATAAATGTAAAAAATTAAAGACAGGCTCAGAGCCAGTAATTCCACAAGACATGTGATATTAGCTGCCCAAGAGCCAAGTTGTACTGATGATGATTTGCTTATAGCAATTAATGCTAATTGAATGGTCTGAAATTACTCCTCCATTTCCCTTTCTTGCCTATTTATGTTTTAATTATTCAATGTATAAATTAACCCTTTCACAGTGGAAGTCTCTCCGGTCCTGCATTTTGCACTCGACAGCATTCAAATTACTCTAACTCCTGAACCATTTGCACTTTCCACAAAATTCAAACTGCATCAGAAAGCTGAGATCCTGAGCTTTCCGGCATTATATTAAGATCATTTGTTCAGTCAGATTAGTCTGTCACAGGACAGAGCAGCACTGCCAACAACCTAGAGAGGGTGGGGCATGAAGTGGCTCATTTAAATTTAAAGGGCCTGCACTCAAAATGACATTTCTGGTGTCATTACTCAGAAATAAGTTTGAAGATGGACCTGTGGCATTGATTTAATGAAGAATTCAGACCCAAACATAGCATTTACAATTTATGTAGACCACAGATCACATATTTGTAAATGTATAATTCTTTAAAAAAACCAAAATACCATTCCTTTAAAAGGATTTTTTTTTTTTTTAAAGCTACTTAACAAATCCACTTCTTTTGGAATTCTCTTACCAACTTTTCTGATGTGTTCAACCTCTTCTCTCAGCAACACTGATATGGTGACTTCAGACGACCTTCTGGCCTGGTTACGTCCATTTTGTGGAGATGCGTCGCTTCCTGTGCGGCCACGTATAGATGTCCTGCAGATCCTGGAAAACAACTTCAGCCTCAAAGACAGCGATGTTCGTCTCCTGCTGCTCTATAGAACTCAGGCTGTTCTCAAAGACAGAGAGGTAGAGTACAGATGCTCTCAGACACGTACACATATACATGTACAAGTAGCTGTGACTCATCAACCCACTTACTCTTTGAAAGGATACGTTACTTGAGAGAAAAACAAATTTCAAGGGTTGTAAAAACAGAATACTGGCACTTTGTCTGAACCAGGCTGCAAACGTCTGTATATTTTGTTCTTTTCTCCAAGGTCATCACATCATAGAGCTGGGCCATAAATTTTTAAAGTGTGCTTGAAACTGATGGGTGGAGAGAAAAGATAAGGGGAATGAGAACAATAGTAAAACAGTGGAGATGTGGTAAAGGAGACACTATAATACAACGCAGATAAATGAAAGTGGATAAACAACTCACCTACACCATCATGACCACCTGTTAATACTCACACAGCCCAATAATAAATTAGGGATTTGCTCTAAAATGGTCATAATGAATGTTCTTGACAGTTAAATATGACCCATAAATCCACTGGGGGCATTTTTATTAGCAAGAATTTTATGCCAGATAATGTAAAATTATGTTACTGCCATTTTGGATCAGCATAATAATGAATAATCTGATCTGGAAAAAAAAAAAAAAAAGATAAATTAAGATGTTTCTCAAGCCGTGGCACATGTTGTTAAGTTCCTGTCACACTAACATATTTCTTAAGACATTTCAACTATTCACAGTGGTGTTGTCGTCTGATATTGTGCATCTTTTTCAATAATAAAAAAGGTCTACTCTGTCGTTACATCAGTGTGAGGCTTTCAAGGCTATATTTTTAATGTAGACCAGATACAGTACACAGGTGTTCATCATTCAGCCTGAGATACACGCATTGTTATTCATCTAAATGTCTTAGCACCAAACATTTGCGTTCCTGCGGTCTTACTAATGGAGATAAATTTGGTTGTTTACTTGGTTATGGAAATTAAAATCCAACATGAAAATATTTGTTAGCATTTCCTAGTCTTGAGTATATTTGCAGTCGTGGGTAATATACTGCATCTGTCGCACTTGTTCGGGTGATTTTTGGGATGCGTGGCTGTGCCTTGTACCCTCCCCCTCCCAGGTGTAACCTACCATTGAGTATCTAGTCATTAAGTTTCTTGACTGACTAATTAATGGCCTGAGCTTGGTAATTAATGTGTAAATGTATGCGCACAGCCACGGGCTATTGTCAGCGCAGGTAGACAGGTGTGTGGGCCCGGACTCTTTAACTAATTGGGTGCTCTCCCGACATTTGGCAGGCTCTGATGAAACACACACACAGACACACACAGACACACATGCACTCTTAAGGGAGTGTGCATCCAAGGGATCAGTTAATTAATCTGGTAAAAGAAGTCTCGCAGTAAGAGCAAGACTCATTTCAGATGAAGTGCCACTTTCTCTTGTCTCTCCCTTAGGCAACCGAAAGGTCTTTAGATGTGTGAGCAGGGTGTTTATAGCCAAATGTCTCATTTAGCTTTGATTATTCTTAAATTTTGTTAAGTTAGAATGATTTGTCATATCTACATCTGTACTGACACATATTCAAAGCCTTCCACTGTTTCATTCGTACACACAGTGACAATTTTATTTATTAAATTTTGCTCCCTAATTGGACAGACACTTCATTGTCTCCACTGGCTGTGGCTTGGCTGAAAGCACAGTAATCATGTTGGCTAGGCCTGTACATCCCGTAGGCAGGACTGGCACCGGTGGCAGCGGGTTGATGCCCAGAGGCCGTGCCAGAGACACTGCAGTGGCCCTTTCTGACCTCATCATATTTGCTTACAGCTAAATAGAGGAGATGCAGGAGAGGAAGACGGGATGGAAAAGTGGAAGGCTCTGAGGGGAAAAAAAAAGCGGTGCATTGGGTTTGTGGGTATAGTGTCGGCACCGTTTCGCTGTCGTCCCACGGTCTCTTAACTAATCAGCTGAACTCCCCTCGGTGTCCCACAGGCTACTCGCACACTTTATCTGTCTTTCAGCACATACTCAGCTCTCCCATGAAACACACACACAGTCTTCATAACACACACCCATGTGTTTACACTTACATACACACATAAACAGACTGCCTGCTGTGATTTCCATGACAACCGCGGTGTCAAGCCATGTCTTCGAAGTGAATCGGATACCAGTTGTGTGTTAAAGTCTGAATTCTCTCATCTCTCTGCCGCTGCTGTCTGTTTACTGTTCTGACAATGGCGTCTGATTAGCACTGCCATCTGCGATCAAAGGCATCTGCAAAATAGCTCTATACGTGCTTTCACACACATGCATGCAGAGCTGTTGCACAAATATCCCAAACTTGCCATAAATTCACAAACATGCAGACACACTCATGCCCACTACTGCATAAGAACACTATTTGTGACATTGGGAAACAATGTACCAGAATAATTAGGTTATAAAAGAAACTTTGCTTTGATCATAGAATTGGATTTGTCCTTTCTCTCTGTGTATTCATCCCTGTCTCTGATGTGCAAAGTGTGTGCTTCTCTTTGTACATTTCCCTGGCTATCTCTCCTCAACATCAACAAAAAATGACATTGATAGATAAGAAAAACTTATTTCAGGAAGCTCCCTGGGACCTTAACAACATATTTGATATTTTATGTATTTATTTACTGGTGCAAGTTTAGAAAAAAAGAACTAATTCATCCAAAAATGTGGCCTGGAAAACAAAGTAATTATGACAATCATGGTAAAGGGGATACAATGATAGGGTATGATTGTATTGATTGTGTTAGGATTCTGACTCAGATAATTGCCAGTGATAAATTATAGGCATTTTCTAAAGCTTGCACTGATTGAAATTAAAATGTTTCTTAAACATACTAAAGAGTATTAAAACTTAAGTAAGACAGGTGCTGAAAAGGCAGTCTGTAAAAACTAAACAGTTTCAGTTAAGGAAAAAAAAAAAATGTAGACAAGGGTAATAAAAGTGTTCTTTAATGCTGTGTGAGTACGATGTCATTGTGTTTTAATTCACGTTGGCCCACATTTACACGTTAACGTCATCGTGAAAGACTGACCTTTTGGCTGAAGAGTAAATTTTTATTTTTCTTCAATATTACACTAAAACTGTGATTCAGATTCTTCGTAAAAAGCGAAGGTGCCTACTACCATTATGGGTAGTAATCTGCGGTGTCCTTGTCAGACAAAGTTATATAGCATAAAATGTGTCTAATAAAATAAAAAGACACATCATCTCTCAAAAACAGCCTTTTATTTCTATTTGCTGCTGTTAATTTTGACTTGACTATAAACTCTGATCTCCTCAGACCTTGTAGCTGAATCTTAAAT
>JAPSES010000098.1:9024068-9039740 GCA_029822895.1 Maxillicosta whitleyi | reverse complement strand
GTACACAAAATATTGACATGACATGGCATGACTTTTTCTGAGACTTTATTTTTGTCTTGTGTATCGATGTTTATTTGACATTTTGAAAGGGTACATCCCTCATTAACCCCCTCCCCCCAGGCGTAAGTTTTATACGCTCTTGAAAATGTTGAAAAAAATGGATGAGCCCTTAAGCATTTTGCAGCCATGTTAGGAAAAATAATGTGTTTATGTGTGTAAATAAACAAAATAAAATAAAACACACTACATATGAATTTATAACTTTATAGATGAGACCAGACTCCTTGGAAAAGAGAAGATCAATTAAGGTGTATGGGAGTCGGGGCTTTTGGATGCCAACCCCAGTGGACATCAGTGGTATTACAATTATAAGATACTTCGCATTAGCTTCATTGTGGAGTCAAGGTTCTTGTCTTTCCAATATTTTTTAAACAAATTTTACGAGGGAACAAAGGAAAGGGAACAAAAATCTAAGTTCAAAACTTAACACTTCCAAGATCATTAACACCCACTCTTTGCGAACAAAAGCTAAATGCAATTATTTTGTTAAATTAAATTTAGTAAGACTTCCAAAATTACCAACAGCAAATTACTATGGCCCTTAACTTTTCCAAACATACTTTAAAAGCATCTTTCCTTCTTTTTTTCCAGCTATTTTTTGTTCTCTTTCCAAATAGTCATTTGCTCAGTAGTGTTTTATTAATTAATAAATGAACAGCAATGTGTAAATGAATAAAAAGTTATCATATAATCCGGTGAAAAAGTATATGTATAAAAAAAAGACAAATATACAGCATCATTAGGACTCCTCTTGCTCTTTACCCAACTGTGTTATGGGATGGACAGACGGGATAAGAGTAATGAAAGAAGCACTCTTGGAATGGAAAACTAATTTATTACATGAAAGGACAAAAAATAAAAGTCCAGAGTAGGGATATAAATACACAGAGATGTGGACAGGTAGGTGTGGGTAGTTTGGATATATATTTAGATTGGGTGATTGACTAGAAGCCCAAGTGTCTGATCGAAATTGTCAGCATGCCTGATAAATGTTATTGGCCGTTAGCCGTGTCTCCTGCTTCACTCCCTCTTCTTCCTGCCCTCCTGGCCTTCTGCACTCTCTATTTTGTACAACACACAGAGGAAATGCTGATTTTAATCACCAGGCTTAATTAATTATCATCCTTCCTTGTTAAGAAAATAAAAGCCTCACAGCCACATAGTAATTGGCAGCGATTTAATTTGTGGTCTACTGTAGGTAACATTTGACATGTGTGTGTGTGTATATATATATGTGTGTGTGTGTGTTTGTGCAGGAATGTCTCATAGTAGTTGTGTATATGTGCATATGTGCAAAGCAATTATTACTATGTGTATGTTTGCAATTTGCCATGCGTTTTCACAATATAATCAGGCAATCCCGAGGCAACCTTTGAATTTCTGAGCCTGATGAATAAATGTAGCCACAATTTATTTTATATAAAACAATTTAAAATGCTTTAGCAGCTAGAAAGTGTTCAGTATTCAGTATTCATAACACAGTAAGGCAATAACAATGATGAACAGGCTTTGGGTTGCAGTTTACATTCAGTGATGGATTTGAGAGCTTTAGATTGCAGTGAGGGCTTTTTACAAGTAGTTAAGATTCCATTTCTGTTTCCCAAATGACCTCCATTTCGAGAAGGTCCTGAGCTTCAGCTTTACTCATTTATTACTCCATCCCCCATCATAAGGCTCTCCACTACAGCCTTAGACATGGATCCGCCGTGCCAACAGATATTTGACATGTGCTTCTGTGCATAAATTAAGGGCTTCATCATCACCAATGTGTCAGAATCAGAGGGACTTGCAGCTACATCATTAAGGATCTGATCTGAGAACTGTTTAATACCCAATCAATTCATCAGAGTAGGTATGATTTTAGGTTGTTAATAGGAATTGGTCATAAATTTATTAAAAAAAAAAAAATTGAATGGAAAACGTTATGAAAAAGATTATTTTCTTTGGTCATTTAAAGGCAAATTAATGTTAGAATCCTTGGAATTTCCTTCATGTCTCCTTCCAACAGAACCGTTTCCAGAGTTCAGCTGTGAAGGATAAATAAGAAGCTCTCACACTGATCAGTGATCTCTTTACAGCCAATCTAAATCGTCTGTTTTATGTTCTGCCTCTCCACCATACTGTACAAACCAGGGACACAATTAGTCAACCTGTTTAAGCACACTTTTTGCTGTCAGTCGTAATAAGGTGAAGGGACGCGTGCATTTTATGCTGCAGATGTTTCTGTGGAGCATAAAAATAACTCAACCTGCCGAGTTCCACTTCGACTTTGCACCCTGTTTCTCTTGTGAATGTTTAAAAGTTTTTGTAATCCAGGCATGTACTGCAGGTTTTTTAGATGCAGATGTGCACATGAAACACTCATTAAAAGTTTTTTTTTTTTTTTTTTTTGGCACTGCAAAAAAATCCTCAGCATGGTGATTGCAAGTTCATTCAGATTTATTAGTCAGGAAAAATATCAAAATACATTTCATTTGATAAAATGCACTTGAGCTACGTGTTGACCATTTCTAATTTCCATACAGCCTCAGCATAATTGTATGAAAGTACTTTTAAAATAAACTAATTGATATGAATTGATATAAATTATTATAAATATTGGAAACCCATTTTTCTGTCACAGTAATAACAAATAAAATTAGTTTTATTACTATATGTTGTTGTTATTATTATTATACTAATTATTTGTTCTCTCACTCTCCCCCCTCTTTCTCACTTTCATTTACTCTCCCTCCCTTCCTTTTTCCCTATCATTTGTTTGTTTACTTGCTCAATTTGTCTTTTGTTTATTTGTTGTTTTTCTTCTTTCCACTATGTCTCATGAACTGTATCACTAATTAAAAACAAGTATGTTTAAAACAAGCGTGTTTAACAGTCAGTGATACTAAATTTCCCTTTTCCTAGTCATTTACAGTTTCTAAATTGAAGTGTGTGCAGACCTTTATACTAGTAAAATACAGCAAAGCTTTAGATATACTGACATATAAATTTAAATGCACCACTGACGCTGAAACTAAATTTTATACGTACTTCTGCCAGTGATGTATGTTTGTGTGTGTGTGTGTATGTGTGTGTGTGTGTGTGTGTGTGTCCATATATGTGTGTGACTGGGGCCTGTCTTTTCTGCAGCCGTGCCTTGGCAGGTTGTAGTTTTCCCTTCAGAAATCAGCCGCTCTCTGAACTGTTAAATCACACTAGAAGCCAACCTTTGAGAAGAAAATTAATTACTTTGCCTCCTCCTTCTCCTCTCATTTTTTCTACATTAACCCTCCCTCCTTCCTTTTTAGTCTATTCTTTTTCCTTTTCTCCCTCTTGATCTAGTTCCTTCTCATAACGATATATAATAAGTTTTGCCACATGTGATTTTTTTTTCGGCCTGACAGTGCGTTGTGCAGCTGGATGTGACACATCCGCTTTACTGAGTCCATTCAAGGTTTTGCTAGTGTTTGTGATTGTCCAGTTAATTAATGATTTTATTATGTTCTACTCCCAAACCTTATTGCTAATAGTGTGTTGTGAAGAGCAGGCCTCCTGTGAAATCTGTGCAAAGGTCTCACTGGTATCAGTTGTGTGTTTTTGGACTGTGTTATATTATAATGGACAAGATGACACATCACTGAGGGGATTTATTATCGTATTTATCTGCAACATTAAGCATCGGAAAGAACCAAATGATTACCCTAACCTGCACATTTTTTATATTTAATATGCTTTCATGCTTGCTGACCCATGGATCAAGATCCACCGAGCTACCTTTTGCTTTGTGCTTTCATGTTGTAAATCACCTCTGGGTCTTTATTTATAGTAGTTCTTTTTTTTCTTTGCTCTCTATTGTTAGATCCAGATAGACGACGTGGAGAATGAAGACAAAAGATATGCCTTGTTCCTGGAACTTCTTAACGCTGCCCAGAACTGGGAGGAGTTCCAGCTTCTCATTCTTCTTCTACAAGCGTGGCCCCCCATGATGAAGGATGAAGTGTAAGAGGGATATATTTCTTCTTATTTTCTTGCTTTGTATAGAAGGAACATCATGTGTTCATCAAGTGTTACATTTGCTTATGACCTGTTATTTATACAGGGTTCCTACGCAAGTATGGAAAGTATGAAGCTTTTATTTTATTTGCAGACTTGTCCAAAAGTCCAAAAGTAGACAATACACACACACAAGCCACAGAGGTTTGGTCTGCACATGAACTTCAGGAAACTCCTCAGCAAAGCATAGAAAGTAGGAACCTTGGATATTTCAACAATATTCTAAGAGCATCATTATATGTATAGCTTTAATCTTATTCAGCTTTGCTTTACTTTAGCTACATCATAGGTAAAATGTTTTCATTTTATGTTTAATTTTATTTTTCTATTTTTGTTTTCTTTTCTTTTATTTAAAAAAAAAAGAAGAAAAAGTATGGGATTTGATCATACATTTCCAAGTATGGAAAATGGAAACAAGTGTATGGAAAAATATTCATGTTTCCAAGGCTGTTACTACTGCAAAACATAAAATATGAATATCTAAAAAAAGAAATGGATTGATCAGTTTTTTTTAAGACGTATGCTAGTGCAGCTAAAGTGTTTATGTGAGAGCACATACAATAGGTTACACATCCCAGAAAACATTTGTGCAGACTGACAAGTTGAATACTCATCCTTCTGCTCTTATCCTCTTCCAACTGTTTTTAAGGCCCAGGTTTCGTTAAGTTTCACTGCTGCTTTAACGCATAAGTGATGTCCACACACGGTTCATGAGTGAGCTATTCAACATGCCTTGTACAATCGTTAGCAGAACTCATAATGGGTACATGTAAATTCAATGAGTGGCTCACAAATATAAAGACAGGCTTGATGGATGGAATGTTTCTTAACTAAGACATCTGGAAATTAGGGTCTGGAAAAAGTACGGAAAAAGGTCATATGTATAGGACCCCTGTTTATAGCTCATTCATGGAAAACACATAATGTACGGGATATAAACTCATTACATTTTTACCTACTTTGGTCTCAGCAGGCTTTTATTAACAACAGGAATGCATTAACATTTTAATGGGGATCCTCTGCGCATTGTGCTTGTGTTTCACTAGGGTTTAGAATGAGGAATCATCCTTCTAATCACTCAGGGGCACATTTTGGAGAAAGATTCTAAAAGTTGGTGGCAAAAGAAATAGGCGACTTTACAGAAAGCTTGAGGCTCTGGGTTTCTTGCACCAGCTGGTGTCTTATGAGCCTCAGCAAGTGTTGGCTGTATTATCGATAAGCGCCTAATGATGTGATTGCTCTTCTCCTGCTCCATTGTTCTCGATTAAAGTGAGCATTCCTCTGAGGGCCGCTGAGACAACACTGGGCTATGGTATCTGGAGTTAATCCTTCCAGCTCAATCAAAACATGCTGTGTTTCAAGCAGGTTCGATCTGCAATTTAAAGTAGTGTTACTCTCCTCTGTTGCTAAAAATTCACAGGGATGAGTGTGCAGCTGTGTATGGATGAGTCAGCTTTATATACCCAGATGACATCAGTGTAAGGCTGCCATCTGCATCAAAGGGTAAAATTTTAATGTATCCGACCAATAGCAAACGGAAATATTTTTCATTCACTCGTAGTCTCATTTAGATTGAGAAATACCTGCGTATTAATATAAATATGTACAGATTAAATGTCATTAAAGCTGCAGGACCTAAAAAAGCATCATACTTTAAAATATACAAGTACCTCCTACAGCTCTCTCCTCTCAGTCCAAAACAAAAGGCTAAATATAAAGATAGATGACTCGACATTGTTTCATGTTGCTGTCATTTCTGACAGAATATTAACAGCGACCGATCACATATTTAACCTTCTGACTACCACCAAAAAAATGTGGCTTTTTAAATTCGGTTGCTTAATTACAGGCTTTCAAAACTTTTTCATCCGTCAGTAACAGCAGGTACAGCTTACATTAAAATTAGCTGTATCTTGATCCTCTGTGTGTTGTGTTTCATTGTGAGAGAGCAGATATAACTAGGCAGTTGTTGCAGAAGCACCAAACAGATCCCAAACTTGTTTTTAGTTGCTGTCTAGGCACCAGCATTTTCTCTTATATTGTGTAAAATTTGAAATCTTAAGTCACCTCATTTGGGACGAGTATTATTTGTACAAAAGATGAAAAAGCTACAGCAGTTGAAATGTTTTATTTATTTGGTTTTAGTGCTCCATATATAGATTTAATGGTAATTTGTGATAGTTGTTGTCCAGAATGGTTTGGGTGCTGTGCCTAAGCCTTGTAAAGGTAAAAAAAAAAAAAAAAACCTGTACAGTACTTCTCCCTTTTGTTTCTTACAGAAGGTCTTCTCAGATCTTTTCATATTGGATTCAATGGTGAATTTGGTAAATGCTCCCACAATTTAATTATTGGCTGTCCCAGACAAAAGATACCAAGCATGAGAAAATCATAGCCATATCTTTGGTCTTGGCCTAAAATCGGTAGTCCTAAATCGCACTGTGAGACAGGTTCTAGGATGACCATGATCACAGTTTTGCAACCAAAGACAGCCTACGATAAAATGCTGCCACTGTCAGAAATTTCCGGTGAACATTTCATAGCGCTGGTGATTCAAAGCATGATTAGGGGATGGCTGTGACTCACACTGCTGATGCGACCTACATCCGCTAACTGACCAATAGAAATGCAGCATGAAATGGCGTAAATGACCGTGAAGCTGAATGCAAATGTTTAATCCTATCAGACGCTAACAACTACTTATACTTAACGCCATTAAAAAATACACAGTCCGAACATGGTCTAAATTCCAGAAAATGATTTGCTCAGGTGCCTATTTTGTATATGTTGCTCATGAGATGAATATCACAGGTAAAAGCTGTATTTTTGGCATTCCTGATACACATGACATCAGCGTTTGGTCTAATTCCTTATTGTCGGATATTGAGTCGATTCTCTTCTGCAGTCACACACTTGACTGGTAACTCTAGGTGAGGTCAAAAGTACCTGTATTCAGTCACAGAATAAATATGGTAAGTTGAACACCATTTGTCCACAATTCATTCTCTGACCACTGCTTCCCTCTTTAATATGAAGGTAACCCCAAACTCATTAATTTAATATATCTCCAGATATACATATTCTGACCAAGTGCATGTTTAATAGTGTATATTTCAAGCTGTCTTTGCAAAATTAGCATCCCAAGTTGGCCTCTTTCTGAGCCATGACCACATCCATATTCTCCTCCTTATCCTTTTTTTTTTACTTTTATTGTCCATGTATATAAATGCTACAGGGGTGAATGTTCCGTTCCTTCTTCGTATTTCTGTTTTTAATGGATGGATTGTGCCCGCTGATGACATTAAATTCTTGCAAATTCACATGGACTCATATATGTCCTGCCCTGCGATTCAGCTTGCATTTTCATCGTACGATCTACACAAAGTATTGTGCAATGCACACACAGCAAACTTCATGTTGTACAGTGTCTTGCTGTGAAGTTATAAGATTGTTAAAAGCGTACAGTGTGTGGGAGCCTTAAGGGAAGTAGGCATTGTATGATGCAAAGAGATAAGCACTCCGTTAAAGGAGAGTTTGCTGTTTAGAATAGTGGCAAAAGCAGACAGTAGACTGTTTTGAAGCTGCACCATAAGTGAAGTAGAATGAAAAACATCACATGCAGGTGTGAAAAGCATTAAAGTGCATTTGTAGGGGGCAGTGCAGTTGCCACTGGGTGTGTGGAGGCAGCATCTTTTCCTGCAAAGAACCAATCAACACTGAACAGAGAAACAGCAGGAGAGACAGGATTAGGTTGGGAAAACGCAGCTGCTTTTAGTTCCCCCCCAGCCTTCACTGCTTCCACTGACTCAGTGAGTGCAGCTGTAGTCAAACCACCACTGCTGGGACAGTCAGTCATAATCATTTCTTTTATCACAGCCTCTGATTATGCATTTTGTTTAGTCTTTTTACTCATCATCGTTTGAATTACTGAGGGTAATTTCCTGCAACATTTATACATTCACTAACTATGCTGTAATGTGGCACTTTGAATTCCACAGAAGCCTGAGTTCAGATCCGTGTTCACAGTGCGTTTTATGTGCGTCGCCCATCACTGTGCTATAGTCATAATTTGGGACACAAAATGCAAAATAACTTAACCTCCAAATGTCTCGTTAAGAGTTGTTAAGCCTTAAATGCTTCTCAATGTGCAGGACACGCGGTTAACCATAGTGAATGATCTGATTCAGCGCTTAATCTTCGATGGGTACTTGTTGTGATTTGTGTGTATGTGTTTGTCAGCAGAGAGAAGATTTGTTTCTCTAAAACCACAGGAGGCTGTTTTGGGAGTTCTTATATTGAGTGTTGCATCTAAAACGCTTATCCTTTAGTCTGTCCGCATAAACTGAGTCATGATTCAAAGCACGAATGGGGGCTGGCTGTGACTCACACTGCGCCCTATGACAGATTTGGCTGGCTCACAGACGCTCGTAGCAGCACTGCCTTGTCCCCTGGTAAAAACACAGGAAGCAGCAGTGTGCCAGCAGCACAAGTGGACTCTGTTTGCTCCCTTGGCTGCACCATCCGAAGGTGAAGCAGCTTGTTAGGACAAGACACCCCAGTCCCTTGATGGAGATCTGCCTATTCTACAGACAGAAGCACACAGGGGTCCTGCTGTCTCCTCTGGTGCTTCTGCCTTCCTCTCTTCACCTTGCTTTCCATCATCAGTTTCTCATTTGCAAGTTCTGTCTCTTACCCACACACACACACACACACACTTCTGTTGCATATGCATAGACACTTACCATCTAACCGCGGGCCTCTTTCTTCTAACAGGCTTACTTAAGACACACTTGAGCAGACTAATCTGACATCAAGCTTTAACAGCTTTAAAATTCTCATTTCTCATCATATAAATAAGAGTTATCAGTATGTTACCATCTGCCTTTTACAGTATGAGCCTCGGTTAAACAAAATACATGTCAGATGCTGTTTTTCCTGCTCTCATCTTCTACCCTTTCTGTTTTCTCCTCTGTTTGTTGAATATTTAATGCAGTCTGTGTCATGTTAATAACATACGACCCTTCCAGCAGGGCTTGTATGTCTAATTTCAAAACACTAGAAATACATTGCCTCATTTCACAATGTTGTTCTAGTACCATAGCAATTCTGCAGATGATTGTTCTTCACTACAGCCTTTGAGGATTGATTCTCCTCATATTTGTGATTCATATAAAGTAGATTGTGGCTGTCTATTAAGAAATACCAAACCACTGATATCATTTTCAACAGGACTTAGAGTGGTTTGAAACCAGCACAGCCATGTTCATAATAGTAAATGAGGATTATTTCTATAAGATCTATCCTTCACCAAAGATTTAATTAATAGATAATTAGCATCACCTTTTCCCTTTTTTTGACTGATGTATTAACAAACACCCACAAAGGTCTCTCTGCCGGTGCACACTGACATTTCGCTGGCCTTGACAGAAGCTAATCACTTGCTCTGGAGACATCAACCAAGATGCGGAGATGCTCATAAAGAACCTTGTAAACAAACTGATACATTTCACTGCTAGAAGCTGTCTCTTGGTTTTCACAGAGTGAGAGAATCAGTCATGTAGGTGTTAAATATTAACTGCGGAGTTTCTGTGGTCAAACATTTTTCTTGCTCTCTTCGCATCGGAAGTGGAATTCATGAGCAAATCTCAAGATAATTTAGGATGAGTCAGGTTTCAATTTAAGTGGTTGTAACATAGTTAATGGATCCTGTATTTCTTGTTTGGCTTTGGTGCGTTTATCTTTCATAATATGTATTTTTATGCAATATGTTGCCCTGTCAAACAGAAGGTATAGCATAATGGCTCTTTTTCAGCTACCATAAAAACCATCTGGTCACAACACTTTGAAATGCATAAATTCTTCATGTTGTAATGTTGTTGTTTTTTTTACAAACAAAGCCTATATTTCATGCACAATTGTTCAGCTCTGTCTTGTCTGTAACCCCCCACTAAGTGGTACTTGTGTGAGGGGGAAAAAAAAAAAAAAGAAACCAGGCTTGCTCTTGTCTTTACCAGTGTATACTCTGCTCCTGAACTCAAACACACACACCAACTGCAGCTCTGTCATGTCGTATTTCTTCAGGGCAGGGACGGACCGTAACCCATGGGTGGTGCTGACCTCGACCCTGCTGACCCGCAACGAAGGGTCAGATGTCAAATTAGACCTTGGTCAGCAGGTTGTCATCATGGTGCGATCCCTCTACAACACCAAGCACAAGCTCCCTGTGCAGGTAAAGCACACTTGCCTATTGTTTAATTGAGCTTGAGTCTGAATTCATTCCAGCAATTTCGAGTCAAAGAAGACAGGGAATGTTATAGTGTCTTGTAATACAGCAAGCATAATAATGTCCATATTGTAGATCAGGAGGATGTATGGTTTTAACCTTTAATGTTAAACACATGCGACTAAGCGGGTTTGGATGTAGTATTACCTCAGTCCTGTACCGCTGTGGTACCCGCTGTCTTAATACTGAAGCCTAATACCATTAAGCATGTAACCCACAGCAAAGTGTTAGCATCAGCTCACTGCTTTTTGCAATATACTATAGGCACTAGCCACTCTTTGATATCTGACGGCCTCTAATGCTATTCATGCCCTGCTGAGCACCATGGAAGTGTTAAGCCTAATGCCATTCTGTATGTCTAGCGCCAGCTGACTGTGATATTAGTTTAGCGCTAATGCTATTCAGTGTGAATAGGCTAGTGTCTGCCTGGCTGTCTAATATTAGTGTGGGAAGGGGGTGGGAGGTGGTGAAGGAGGCCTTTTACTCTGTTCTGAACAGCTTTAATTTGAATCTGCTGGAATGAAACCGCCGGAGCATGGGGGAGTCAGATTGCATTGTGATATCCATATATTACTGGATAGGACTGTGTGTTTGGTGTGTGTGTGTGTGTGTGTGTGCATGTTTGTGTGTAGATCTTTTTAAAAGTATTATGTGCCTGTGTGTCTGTACAGTATATGCACATCGATTAACCTTCACTGTTCCTCGTCTACTCTCTTCCCTCTGTCTCCCTCTCTCCCCTTTTGTTCTCCCTCTCTCTATTTTACTTTCCTCTGATTACATTTCCTTGTTTTCATCCCACTGTTGCTTTTATCTCTCTCCCTCCTCCTTTCATCCATTCATCCTCATATCTTTCCATTCATCTCTTCATTCTCCCACCTCCCTCCTTCTCTCCAGTGTGTCAGAGGCATAGCCACGCTGCTGCTCCAACACCAGCCCAGCCTCCAGCAGTCTGCACTCAAACTGATGGCCGAGACCAGCGATGAGCAGCTGCTGAAGCTGACTCTGGATCAGATCAACAGCATGACTGCAGTAAGTGTTGTTGTCAACGCACCATGTTTCCGCCATATTTCTATGCACATTTTAAAGTATCTCACTAGAAAACGTTTAAGGAAATGACACCATTTTGTGGGGGAAATGTTTTATGCATTTTTTTCTTTAAAAAAACAAAACAAAAAGAAGCTTATGCACTTAATGGAAGTTGGAAACACCTTTTCCAAACCATTTCTGATCCAAATGGTACGAAACGTTGAACTTACATGACTGATCCATTGTTTCTTTCAAATCTGTACAGAATATCCATGTCTGTGGATATCCCCACTACAATATATGGCTGATAGCACCAACAGATTGTTTGGCCTGATGAGGACAAATTACAGTCGAGAGCGACCTTGTTTTCTTCAGTTTCTTGTTCATTTTAATGCTTGGTACATTTGTATGGACAAATATAATGATAACAACAAAAATAGCTCATAATAGTTTAATTTCAGAGCTGATGTCTCTCTATTTTCCATGTTTTCTTGATAATAACCAAAATCACTTCAGTTCTTACATCAATATCTATGGCATACTGACAAAAACAGTGCTTTTAGAAAACTCCATGTTTTTAGTCACATGATACACACAGGAGTTAGTGCTCGGTTGCATATAATAATAATGTTTTCCGCAACTGTATTCCATGGTCTCATCCATTTAAAAAAAACAAAATAAAAATTCATCACTATTTTAGATGCAAAATACAGAAAGAATGCTCTACATGTTTTTTAATTACCACTATGCTGAACCTACCTTTAACCACCACCTTAGTTTATTTTCTTGAACTCAACCATCCATCCATAGTACATGGTCTAGTGCCCCCTCAGACCTCCATGTCTCTAACACCCCCACTCCATCTGGGAGACATAATCCCTCCAGTGAGTCCTGGAACGTCTCCACTACCTCTACCCATTTGGCCGTCCCTGGTAAACGTCCAAAGGGATTCATCCAGAGTGCATCCTTACCCGTCCCTGAACCACCTCAGCTGGCACCGGCCCTGGTCTGATCCTCCCCCAAACATTCAAACTCCCACCCGATCTTGGAGAGAGCTGGCTCAACCTTCCTGGAAGAAAAAAAGTAATTTCATTACTTGTATTCCAGCCAGTTTTGTTACCAGTTAATGTAGAAGAGTTGGAGTGAAATCTAGTCTATTTCCCGACACGGCAAGAAAATGTAAATTCTTTTTACAGTTGTAAGATAAGAATTAAGTTCCCTCAAAGCTTCTCCACATCCAAGCAACTCAACCTTCATCCATTTGCAAACTGTTCTTTGGTTTTGGGAAGTCTTCATCAGATAAGACAGTAATCGTTCAAGACTGTGTGGGCTGCTCTCCACTGCTACCCAATCAGATAAGCAATTGTCACAAAGTAGGCCTCTTAGACCCAGCAGACCCTCGTTTTGTTCTTGGATCAGATAAGAGAAAGCCTCACTATTAAGTGACAGATCCCCTATTAAATGAAACGTTAAGGCTGCTGTATCAGTACACCTGAGTAACGCGCTGCTTTTCTCCACGGAGAAAAGAGAATAAGACTGAGGGGGTTGGGTGTGGAGGGTGTTAGAGGAAAGATATGTGGTTGAGATGCAGAGAAAGGAAATCTAATGAAGGGGGAGTCGGTGTGCTGATAGACAGAAATTGGATGAGAAGAGAAATTACAGAAAATGTAAAGTAAAAAAAATGACAGAGATGGAGAAGACAGGTAGAGGTCTGACTGAAGACGGGATGGGAGGTTAGAGGAAAGCGATACAGGAGACACTAAGATAAATCTGGTCAAGTTAGAGAGGTTTTATGTGCAGAGTGAGACAGGTAGTGTGTCAGGCTACATTGAGAAATAATCTCTCCTCTGCCACCTAACAGCTGAATGGGGCATGAAGCGGGGCATGTTCAGAGCAGCACAGAACGGTGTTCATCTGAAGATAACATCAGCAGAGACACAGAGAGAAATCGTCTTACATCTATTACATCTGATAATGTGTTGGCTTCCCTCTCACTGTAGAGCTGCATGCATGTGGCTGTGGGTGTTTACACGGCTGCTTGTGTTTCTGCATGTTTGTCTGGGGAGGTGTGTTTGCACTAAATACCTGTTAAACAGTCTTTGCATTTTTTTATTTTATTTTTTTAACAGAGATCATGGTTAGTATGGCCCTCAGTGTAAGCACATAAGCACCATGAATAATAATAATAATAATAATAATACATTTTATTTATAAGCACCTGTACAGCATTACTATTATTAATGAAAACTAAAACAAAACCTACAATGCTCTTAGCCCATCTAATCTGCATAGTGTTAATGGTTTTACATGTGGTATACAAGAATAAAACAGTATTGGACCTCTTAATATACATAACAGTTTGGCTTCATATATCACATTTTATGTTATACCTTTTTCAACGTAGCTTTGCAGATTCTAGAAAGCATGCCTTCCCCTATAATACTTAAATAAATAATAAACAAACTACTGCTTTTCCAATTCTGTTATTCTGCTCACCATACATCTAAAACAAAAACAGAGATGGTAATCACATAAAAATAGAAAGAAAACATGTAATGTAATTTAACAAAAGCTATTGGAGTACTTAGTTATTTAAGCAAAAATAAAAGTATAATATATAATACTGTTTATGACTGAATCCCCCATATATTTTTTTGTTTGGTCAGTACAAATTAGATTGATGTTTATAGTGGTGGGAATAGAGCAGTTAATTTTTTATTTTTTATTTTTAGTTCGCTTCATGTGTTATAAAATAGGGTCGGTGCACATTCATGAATATCCATATATAAGTGATGCAGTAGCAGAAATGACCAATTTCCATTCATAATCATGAGGCAGGAAAAAAAAGCATATATGAGTGTTCATATACTAATAGAAGAGGACAGTACATCATACAACAGGTTCAAATATAGTATTTATATGTTCCATTAGCCTTAAGCCAAAGCTCAGAAGTGACATACGCAGAGTTTTCCTTCTTGTAAATGGAAGGCGATTCGGATATTTACTACAAAGTGTTAAAGTCATTACTGATGCAAACGCCACTGTCAGTCCTTGGTTTAATACATTTGTTCACATAAACTGGGGAAAACAAGTGCAAATTAAACTGGTATCAAAAAGCAGACTGAAAGAAAAAACAGGATTCAGACTAATGAACATTTCCAAACAATAATAACGATCCCACAGGGAAATGAAGCCCTGAAGTGCTGTTCTTTAACAAAAAAAAAACAATTTTACCACATTGGACATGAGAGCTGCAGATGTACAACGGCTTCATTTAGTTAGTTTACTTGTTAGTTTGAATCTGAAATAACATTTTAAGGCATCAAAGTCAAACAGTAACACAGACAAACCGAAGTGTGTTCTGCAAAGTAAAATTACTGCTTTTGTCAATCAAGTTTAGAGACTTTGAAGAGTGCAAAGAGGACTTCATTTCCCTGTCAGAGCAGCTGTCTGGTAGCAAGTTAAAGCAGTGAAAATATGAGACTTTTCCGTTGTATTACACAGTTTTACTGCTGGCCCTGTCCACACCAGTAAATTGCTTCTGCTCTATTAGTTCTTTCTACTTCCCCAAACTAAGAACATGTCAAATGCTATCTACTGCCAGTAATACTCTATTGATAAGTACCTTATATATGACCACTATAGATAATCGGCTCTAACCCTTGAAGCTATTGATGTGTTTTCAAGTGCACTTTTACAGACCGTCTTTGACTGATAAAAGGGAAATATGTCAGCGAGTTAACTGGATTGATTAAAAGTAAGTGCGTCTGGGTGGATCCCGTTGCACACATGTCAATGAAGTGTCTCAGGCATCTTCCTTTGGAATGCCCAAGTGCAAGAGCACTTTGGAAAAACTGTATTAAATTAGATTGATTGACTGGTCGGATCGGACTGACTGTTTCTACCCTTGAAAACTTAGAAAATGCATATGTTCAGGGTTCCTTCAGGGTCTTAGAAAGTCTTAAAAGTCTTGAATTTACAAATCTGCATTTAATACCTTAAAAAAGTCTTACTAAACTAAAATGTATTCAATTTGATAAGATAAAATAAGATCAGATAAGATAAGATTGTCCTTTATTAGTCCCACATGGGGAAATTCCAGATTTACAGCGGCAACAGTGGAGTACAACAAACAACGCAAGAGCAAAAAGGACAAAATCATTAATATAAACAAATCAAAAAAGCTATAAATATTATTTACGTCGGTGCACATGCTGATAATGCCACAGGCTGGATAGGAGAGATACTCACATGTACACCTATACACACATATC
>JAPSES010000098.1:8999807-9013056 GCA_029822895.1 Maxillicosta whitleyi | reverse complement strand
TTAATGAAAATTTCAAAGTGATCCAGAATCCAGGATTTCTTCCAGATCACCCCCAAAAGTTAATCATTTCTTCCTTGAGCCATTGCCAACAAATACTAAAAATTTCATCAAAATCTGTCCATAACTTTTTGAGTTATGTTGCACACAGACAGACAAACAAACGCCAGCAAAAACATAACCTCATTCGCGGAGGTAATAACCAAAAATAGAGCTGAAGTGTTCATCATATCATGCTCACATCCAAACAAGGAGTAAATCTCTTGGCCATGTTGTCCTCACATGAACTCTACTCGCATTTTAAACATTGGCCAAAACATAGGCTTAACAGGACGTCAGGGAATATTACGAGGCCCTAGAGCATGAACTGAAAAGCCTGTTTTTTAACGTCTGTGGCTCGAGTCGAGTCCACTTTGGAGGATTCAACTAGTCGTGTGTTATTCTCTCTCTCCCTTCCATCACCCAACAGTGTATGAGCCTTTATTCAGCGCATGTCGATACACTCGTCTTTCAACATGAAAACACGGAGCGCAAGGTAGTGATGTGTGGATAGGGTTGGAAAAAAAAAACAGACAAGTGCATCACTATTGCAAGGCATAGACTGAAAGAAGAAGACGACTCAACTGACTGATCTCCAAAAACTATGCTCTATTTATGTTTATTTGTTTGTATTAATTATGGTCTAAGTAATGTTCTGTGAACCATGAAGGCACCAATACTGAACAATAATGTGGACTCACAGTGTGTTTGGATTATTGTGTTCAGTTATTTCATGAAGACTATGTGCTCTTTTCTCTAACATGCTGCTGCCTGTGTTTAGTTAAATGTCTGAGATAGACCGGTGATGCTTGTGTTTACTAGTTTTTTCTTCTGCTCTTTACTGTACAGTGTTAATGTTCCAGTGAACATTAGTACGAGCTGCGCATTGTAGAACAGCTGTGTGTTTGACGTTCTTCCGCCGTCGATGTGATGACGTCATCACAAGACGAGTCGAGTCAACTTTGACTTTATTGATAAATAAGTAAAAAGTAAGTTCTTTTCGGCTTTTCCCTTCAGGGGTCGCCACAGCTTTGGCACAGGTTTTTACGTCGGATGCCCTTCCTGACACAACCGGGATTGGGTCCGGCATGATGAGGCTTGCGCCCCCTTGTGGCTACATTGGGATATATATAGTGTAAAGGACCTTTCCCAAGGGGCCACCTGGGTCTCATATTCCGCACCAAATAAGTGACAAATAAGTCAATCTGAAAAACTCTAACATCAGTAATGTCTTATTAGCCCCCGTCCTTATGAGGACGGCTTCGGTTGTATCTGTTAAAATTTGAATCAGACAGGCCTTTCACGTGGATGAAATAATGATGTAATAGCCCCGCCTCTCTTACCTTTCACCCTGGGAGTAAGACGCCACTTCACAACAACAACAACAACAGAGTACAGATTAGTGCTATTGAGCTTATTGGAAATACTGAATCAAAATCGTCAACTACTCTTTCACAACAATGAGCAACAAACAAACATAGCTAACAATATTCACTATGTGCTCTTGGATCTACCGCAAAGGGGCAACCAGAAGGATAACCATGAGGAGGTATTGGATCAGACCCAGTAGAACCAAGCAAGCTTCATGCACATGCTCCAAATCTTCGTTTTTTGTTTTTTGTGAGAGCATTACAGCGCCACATACAGGCCTGGCATTTGTACTACATCATTTTCAGTCATTTTCAGTGGACTGAGAGATTTCCTGAAACGACTCTGTGTTTACGAAGCAGTTTTTTGAAAAAGATCGGCTACAAAACGGAAAAAAAAACAGGTCAATATCCTCTCAAATTTTTCTTTAAATAAATACCTTATCTGTATATTTCTTGACAAAATGTTGATTCAACCTGCTACACATTCTTTGCCTTGTAAAACCTTCCAGTTTAACAGAGATGTACACAACTTCCATACAGAACATGCTAATTGGCTGCATCTGCCAGTAGTCTGTGGTGGGCGTGGCCAGTTGTCAGAGGTTCAGGGGGTTCAACTACAGAACACTTCTAATCAAATCACATCTCACTCTACTGCACTTAGTTATTTTAAGTATAGGTTTAGGACATTTCTCATTAAACTAATTTATATATTCCTCATATATACACTCTTACACACATTTACACATACTCTTTCTTTTATTCTTTGCTTTTATTTTTGTCGTACTTAGTTTAATATTGTTATTTTAGTTTTCTTTCTTTATGCTAACGCTGTAATGAGGTGAGATTAATTTCAGAAGCCCCATGAGGTTTTCTAATCTCACCTGCACCATCTGTTTCTTTGCTCATGCTTATGCTTGATTCGTTGTGTGCAAAATTAATAAATAAAAATAAAAGTGCTTTCATCATGTGAACATGGCCTTAGTCGCTGATATCTGTAATCTGTGCTGGACACCAGTGTGGGATGTTTGTTCAGGTCATAATGATGCAGACACAAACCCATTATTGGAACATTATCAGAACATCCAAAGACATTAAGTAATCCATACTATAATTTCCAGCAATATCAGAACATCCAAAGGTATTAGGCAACACACAACAGTTCTTACAGGAACGAGGAAAACACTGTTTATAAATGAACGCCGGGGTCTGTCATCACTTTCAATATGTTCCTTCCCCTTTCTCTGTGTTTTCTCCAGGAGGCCGCTTCCTCCTGCGACGCCGAGCTCCTCTCTTTACTCCTGGATGCCGGACTCCTGGTGGGCTGCGTCTCCTCGGCTCTGTACCCTCTGCTGAGCTCTCACCTGCTGTCCCACCAGCAGGAGGGCGGTTGGGACGTACAGAAAGCCGCTGCGGAGCTTCTGGCGGCAGGCCACGGGCCCGAGGCGGGCTCCCTGCTGCTGGCGCACCGCGGAACCCACCAGGCTCAGTTCACCTTCAACTCCGCTCTGGCTGTTCTCAGGAAGTGGCTGTGAGCGGAGGGAGGTGTGGGGAGACGAGCGCGGAGGCGACGCAGTTTGGACCGCAGCCACGCAGCGCCGTGATGAAGCAGTTTTCAGGAAAGAGTGTGGGAAGTGGAATTAGATTGGATTGAGATCTGAGGAAATCAGCGTGAGGCAAGAATAGAAGTGATATCAGGCCGTACCTCTGTAGTGTGTTCTTTAATTGGATCGCGGGTTCATCAACTGTAGACGCGTCAACAGCATCTGCAGCGTCTGCCTTGAAGGTAGAGGAGCGGATACCTTTAATAAGGAAACATCTGTTCAATTAGAAACATGATCGGGCTACACACAAACACAACCCGCACTGTCTCTCAGTCATGAGTGAATATTTTGATCTGGAAAAACACTGACTGCTCAGTTTGTGTTGGTGTGTGTGTCGGTGTGCATCGCGTCCTATTGTGTGATAAAGTAATTGAGCAGTAGCCAGGAAGCAGTGGGTGGATATTAGCCCATTGTTCCGTGACAGGTTTGCCTCTTTGACGTCCCATCGTTAAACGCCCTGCCTCTGCTTCATTGTTTTCCCCCTAATAATGTCTAATTAATTCCTTCTAAACAAATTAGCCCCGTAGCTGCCCCACGCTGTGTGTACATGTGTGGATGCAAAGCACTGTATACAAGCAGCGGTGGCACACTGGCATCACGTAGAGCTAATGATGATGAGGAATAAATTTGTATGTATGCGGTTACACAGCCGTCTTGTCAGCACGGTTAGTTTCACTTAATAAAACATCACTTTTTAGTCTGTTCCACCATACATGTGAAATCAAATAAATTCCATTAACCTGACTTTGTATGTACGTATTTTATCTTTTTTAATTAAAAATCGGATTTTCACCGTAACTGTGTATTTACATGTTTAGAAAATCTCAGCATTTTTTTTTTTTTTTGTTTTGTTTTTAGTGAAAGATTTTTCAAACTCGACCTTGGTAACATTTCAGCAAGTTTTACTTTTTCTGTCTAATTGAAGGGTGTTAAAAAGATTTGAATTCCATCTTATACCAAATGCTCACATAACATTAACATCATAATTACAGCACACATTGTTGCAAGATAATGGCAGTCCTCTGGCCCAAGCATCCAGCATGAATTCAACTGCCCTCAAATGCACTTTCTGTTTTCAAAGTGCATTTTACAGTATCGTGTTGTGCGTATTATTTATTTATTTTTCTCATGCAAACTCCATAGAGGTTATGGAACAGCTTTCGCAATCTTCTGTCATAAAAAACATTGATAGTTTTTTTTTAATCCCTTGACACTGATAATTGCAAACATGCTTTTTTTTTTTTTTTTTTTTTTGAGTTAGAGGGCAAGAAAAAAAAAAGAAAAAAGTCTAATTTATCTTGTTTGTTGCTGGGGTGCCGGTGTAATGTAGTGGTGCTGACTGCAGGTCCCCAGTGGAGTCAGTTTTGTTTAGTGTGTGAACTGAAAAATGAAACCACCCTATCAAAGTAAAACAACGCTTTAATGAACCATAGGGTTTGGATGATGATTAGGCACGCAGACTAGGACATACTTTTACCTTCAGAATACAGACATAAACCATGTTACTACTGTGATTTGTGAAAGTGGGTTTCCCAAATCTGAGAAATGACAAGTAAAGATTTTACACAAATGTTTATTACTCACAACCATTGATCAATTGAAGTAGGATGAACAGATTTCCTTTCATGAACAACCCCAAGGTTGGAAGAAATCACAGACAAAGACCCAGACAAAAAAAAAAAAAAAAACGGAAAGAACCCAAAGAAAAAGCCCCAAACTCTGGTGCTCTGTCTGTTTTATAGAGTGGGGTGGATCTTTCATAGAATGGGTGTAAACCAGACACTGGAAATGACTAAATTTGGAAATCTAATGTGTGTCCTGATAGGACGGTGTTCAGATACATGCCCAAGTATGAATGCACACACATAAACACATGAATACATAATATATATACTCAATATATATGATATATAATATGGAGTGATAGTATATAATAGACAAACTGCACATGTGTTAAAACAGATGAACTCAAACATGTTGCGCTGGTGCTTTTCAGCCGCTCGCTTCCAAATAAACGACAAAAAAAGTCAGATTGAACATAATATATTTCAGATGCAATGATCTGTTGCACCATAAACCACCAATCAGTGGTGCCAGGCACAACAAACCCTGCCCCTCACACATATTTGACCAATTATAAGTCAATGGGAAGATTTAATTTTTAATTTCATAAAAAGTTTGAACTTTCACCTAGTGTTCCCAAAATGTAATGAGATCCGTTCTGGATCACTGGCAGTTTATCAAGTCAGTTTGGTATGAATTCAACTAATAATTTTGCTGCTACAGACATGGATTTCAGACATGGACATCCAGGATTTCTTCCGGATCACACCCAAAAGTTAATCATTTATTCCTTGTGCCATTGCCAAGAAATCCTGAAAATTGCATCAAAATCCATCCATAATTTTTTTCAGTTATGTTGCTAACAGACAAACAAATAAACAAACAAACACCGGCAAAAACATAACTTCCTTGGCGGAGGTAAAAACTGTTGCCTGCCAGTATTTTGGCTACTAAAAGGTCAGTTTTAACCCAAACATTCAAAGCCTCACAGCATATCTTTCTGATTATTGGTAAAACAAAACTCAGTCTTAATTAAATCTATCACACTTCCAAATATCTGACATGAACGGTAGCGACAGAAGTCAGTCAAAAGTCAACAAATGATGCAGGTATGAAGCAAAAACATTCTTGTTTCAGTCTTGTTTTCCTCTGATCGTTTCTTCTAAACCAACCCTGTCTGTATTTGTCTAATATTTATGCCTAATTAAACCGAACAGTAATTATGGCGTGTGTCTTAACGCCGCTCAAATGAGGCAGTGCGTCTTTAAAATGATATCTACCCCCTGCGGCAAAAAAATAAATAAAAAATGACACCGTAGTTTTGCATTATTTGACGGCATAGTCGAGCTTCAGCTTTGGAAACTAAACAAGATTGGAATGAATTAATAAAAATGACATTTACTTAAAACAATAACTAAAAGGTATTTTTTTTATCAGTTATTTAGCTATTACGGCATTTATGTTTAGTAGAATAATAACAAAGAGAATAAAATAAGTATATAATTTAGTAAAGAAAATGAACACATATGGACATATATTTATTTCAGTAATTGTTACATAATCGCATAACTGAAGATTCACCAAAAGTTGCATGGCTTTGAATTTTCCTCTTTGAGTTTCACAATAATTTATATTTATGTGTTGTGATGCATTTTCTAATTTTAGTTTTTGTGCACATATTATATTTATTTTACATGTACATTTTAATTACAACTTTACCCAAGTCCCAAACCATCTGTGGCTAAAATATTCCATAACTTTTTCATCGTCAATCCATGCCGTACGCTTTAAAAAAGTCAAGTAATGTGCAGTTTCTCTGATTTTTCACAGAAATAGAGGGATTATGGATGTTTAGATGTAATGTTTTTAAGCCCCCACAGCCATAACGTGTAGAAATAATTAATCATAACGTCTTCATTTGAGTCAATAAATGATTCTAATTTGCTAATTAGAGAAAGGTTAGATGTAGACATGTATTCATTTGGGGAAAAAACATGTACATATACCGACTACCCACAGCTAGTGCATTTAAAAAACATTAATTTCCTCATAAATTCATTAATTCTCAGACAAAGCAAATGTTAAATATTTGTACTAATACCTAAAGGTGAACTGGTTTTGCTGTATATGTGAACTAATGTGAATGTGTGGGTGTCACCTTGATGTTTGGTTTTTATTTTAATTTTATTAATGCTGGCATTTTACTTCTTACCAAGGGATAACAGCTGTAAAATAGCTTTTTTTTTTTTTTTTTAATTTTTTTAACTAATACTGGCACATTTACAGGAATGTTCATTAATGTGTACTGTCCCTGCTAAAAAATAAATAAAATAAAATAAAATTATGACTCAAAATTAACCAAATTAAGTTGCAGTTGTCATAAACCAGACTGATACGATAGAAATATTAATAATAGTAAAGGTCAGTTATCACAAAAATCAGAGTTAATAACATTATTTGACTTTATTGCTGTGGTTGTTTTGTGTTTTTCTCCGATCCTAAATAATCTGTAGCTTTTCTCCGATATCTACTTCTGAATCTTCCGGCTTGGGAAATAGTTTAATGAATTTATTTCTCTGTTTATTTTTACCGGCGTAGACAGCAGTAATCTCGGTTTAATCACTGTTGCTGTTGAAAATAGAAAGCGTTCCCAGTGGCTTCGTGTTGGAAATGAGACACCCGTCATTTTGAGGTCCATTTAAATCTGTCTTGACGGTAAAAGCAGATTGTGCTTCTATATTCGCTTATTAACTTCCTCCATCTCGACGTAATCCCTTAATTTAATAAATAAACATCAAAACCACTTCAGCATGACTTTTCAATAAAGTGAAAATCTCTTATTTCCTGCAGCGTTGGGTCTGTTCTTAATATATTTTGTCTGAGACCTCCCTTATCTTAGTGCTCCATGAGTGCCTCCCTGCTTAACCTCGGTGTCATTTGCAATCATTTTGGAGTAGCCAAATAAGAATATATATGTTTTCCAATATCATGAAATATTCTGCAGTCATTTCCTTTGGCAGGGAACATTTAAAAGGGCTGCGGCAGTAAGTATCCTGTGCCTCTGACAGGCCATGGCTCAGAGGTATTTACCCTGACAGCAACACCGCTGCGCTTCAAGACCATTCATGAGAGGTGGAGATGGAGGAGTGGGTGGGTGATACATCAAACACCAGTCTAATGAATTTTTCCACCTGTGGCCGACTTAATGACTGTAAAAAGGCACAACACAAGCAGACACACAAAGCTATCTGGTGGGCTTTTTGCTTCTCCAAGTGTCAAACGCTTTTTTTTTTCAGGGGCTACATTCAGCTCCGTTTGATCCGAACTGGGCCAGATCAGAAAAATAATAGCGTCTAAATAATGACGTCTGCAAACTGCAAAATCAAATGACAATAAATGACTAAAATATTTACATTTACAACCTGTTCTTTCACAAAAAAAGATGTGAATAATCAGAAAAAAATATATTTTATACATGTGCGTTACAGACTGAATCTAAAAAGGCACATTTTTCTGCTCTATCTATCTATCTATCTATCTATCTATCTATCTATCTATCTATCTATCTATCTATCTATCTATCTAAGCAACACAATAAAGGTATAAACTCTAAAATCTCCACTGACGCTGCCTCTTGTATCTCAGGTGGAAGGTCCATTCCACCCTCTGGGACCCACTCCTAGAAAGGTTCTGCCCCCTTTTGTTTGGAGCCTGGTACAGGGGACGAGCAGCAGACCCTGGTCAGCTGACCTCAGTGGTTGCGTGGGAGCATGCTGATGCAACAGTTCAGTACAAATACAGCGGTCGGTGACCATGAAGCACCCTGTAGATAATGAAATAGAAAATCACTGTGATATAGAAAATCAAGGTCAATGAAGTTACCGTATTTGGTTCCTTGCCCATATGTGGCAAAATAAATAAAAATACAAGAAGCATATATAAAAAATACAAGAAAACTTGTGCTGATCATTAGTACCCTTACTTCATCATTACATTAGTACCATTATTTCTTTATTCCTTATATTAGTATGTCACTTTTCCATTCAGTTTATGCCCAAAACATTTCTGATATTTACTAAATATCAGAAACACAGAGGTGTGTAATATCTGTTTGTCCATTAAATCACAAATATGATGATTTGTTTATTTATTATCGCGAGAAGTCAATCCATAAACATGGTGAAGAATGTAAATATTGTGGTGATTTACAGATATATTATTAATAATAATAATAATAATAATAATTATTATTATTATATATCCTCCTGAGACACAGCAATGCATTTTTGTCCTTTGTCAGAGATAAGAGTTTCACAGTTTTATTGGACAAAACAAATAAATAAAACACGACCACTGCAAAGGACATTTCATGAAAATAAAAACACTTGCATTATGTTGTTTCAAATAAAGGTATTAATTCAGTGTAAAAATTACTTAGTAAATTAAAAAATATATTTTGGGTTTCCTGGTGTGTCCTCATATATCGCACCGTGTTTCTTTTAAAAACTCTTCTTCCCTTGTTATAACTTCCATCTGCATCTGTTTTGTTTTTTTTGTTTGTTTTTGTTTTTGTTTTTTTTGTTCACACGACTCTACTTGTGAAAAACTTCTTTCATTGTGGTTTTGGGTAATATACCAATTTCACAACACACCCCAAAAAATGGGAAAAATTGTGAAATTGTCATTATTTTCATGGGTAAGTTATATTTGCAATATTTGAGGGTCAATGGAAAAGTGACTAATGTCTTGTAATGCATGCATAAATGACCAAATATAGTCACTCGCCCACAAAGGGTTAAAAAATAAAACAATTAAGCTCTGCTGACATACATTGACGCTCATTGCTCTCTCACCCCTGCAAAATGAATTAAATTGGATTGAGATCGTAATTGACCCGAGTTAGCTCATACCCTTGAGCTGCAGCCGGAGTCAGTTTTTCGTCCTGACCAGCATGAAATCAACTCCGTGCGGCAAACTAACAAGATTACATGAAGCTCTGCAGTTGTCAGATTGATCCAATCGACACCGCCAGGCTCAGACTTTTTGGTTTCTAACACTGTAACAAAGCGGTACATGTTTGATCACGCTTGACTTACAAAAACACCCGATTTTCAGACAAATAAACATGACACGTACGTATATCCTTCCATAGCGAGTAATAGAGCGGCGCGATCAGTTGCGAAAATCCTCTGATTGTCTCCTAGGATGAAGAGGAAAGGTCAGTAAAAGATGGAAATAAATATAAGTCTGTGTGACTGAAGAGGAAAATGAAGAGTGAGTGGATTAGCACGGTGGGATTTCTTCTGCTCTTATGGCCTTTCTTGATTAGCAGAGTTGACCCCATTAACTCCTGGGACCACTCGTGTGTGTTTTGGCCTTGAGTAGACGTACACACTCATTTATACACTGTGAACATCCACAAGACATCTGCTACCCCACATACCTGTAAACAAATACAATGAAATAACTGAAACCAACCTTCAGCTTTTATTATTGTTATTTTTCTACCATGTGGAAAACAGAAAAGTATCAGAGGCTTTAAATCATGTTATTTTGAGGGGAATTATTGTACGAAGGATTTATGATTTCATGATTGGCTGGATGGTTTTTAACGCATTATAGGATGGGTGGGTGGATGGATGGATGGATGGACAGACAGACAGATGGATGGATGGACAGACAGATGGATGGATGGACAGATGGATGGATGGATAGATGAATGACAGACAGACGGATGGATGGATGGATGGATAAATAGATGAATGGACAGATGGATGGATGGATGGATGGACAGACAGATGGATAGATGAATGGACAGACAGACAGATGGATGGATGGAAGGACAGACGGATGGACGGATGGACGGACGGATGGACAGACGGACGGATGGATGGATGGATAGATAGATGAATGGACAGACGGATGAATGGACGGACAGACAGATGGATGGATGGATAGATGAATGGACAGACAGACGGATGGATGGATGGATAGATAGATGAATGGACAGACGGATGAATGGACGGACAGACAGACGGATGGATGGATAGATGGAAGGACAGACAGATGGACGGATGAATGGATGGATGGATGGACAGATGTGGAAGAACTTCCTAACTGTCCTCAAACACATGCAGACTGACCATGACTCAGTGTTTGTTTTCCAGTGCACGTTCTCACTTCTCACTGTTCATCTGGGTTCATCTGTTAATGGACACACTGGTGGAAATGAGCTTTGAAACTGTTCCATCATGCATTAAACACTTATTACTGGATATGATGTGGATAAAGTGGATTTTTTGAGAACTGTAACTCAGAGAGATGCTCTTTTATTTTCTGACGAGAAAAAAATCTAGAAGCATCAGTGGAAAACAGGAAGTGGCACCACTACAACAGAACACCTGTGCTGTATAAGAGGATGCTTCATACCAGCTGTGTGTGTTTTTTACAATCCTCCTGGATAAGACGCCGTACAGTATTACAGTAACTACACTCTTTGCAGATGAGTCACTCACAAGGAGTAGGAGTTACATTTTTTTTTTTTTTTTTGTTTTTTGTTTTTGTTAAATCAGATAAAAGTTTTATCAATCTGATCACTAATGTTCAGACCTATGAGGACTGTAAAATCACAGGTGTGCAGTGGTGTCCATAATATTCTGAGTGTAATATTTGTATTTCACAAATTTGTCCCATATATTTGACACCTGTGACATAAACCAATGTATAACAAAACTTTATTATATACACTGAAAACATCAGCTAGTATTTATTTATGCCATTTATTTCCCTATTCGTCACATTAAAATATAGATTTCATACATTGAATCTCAGAGATAAGTTATTACGGCTATAACAGTTATTATTGTCCATTTATCCAGGATGACCATGAACATAGAAAGCCTCGGTTTTTCTATGTCCATTTACGTCGAAAAAAAAGCATTAGATGAGCTGTGCATCTGTGTCATATAACCAGTCAAGATGCTTTTGGCTTAAATGTAAAGGTTTGTTCAACACAGAAAACAGATTTCAGACCTCTGAACTTAATCAGAAATGTTCAATGGATAGAAAACATGTTGCTCAGATGGATGTTTTCACCTTTTATTAATAGAATCATAGTCAATAGAATTAGTTTGTTTGACAGGAATTTACAAAAGGCTCTGTAATATTAAAGTAAAATCAGCTTCATACGAGTATGAGTAAAAAATAAATGTAAAACAGGGGCGGATCTAGGGGGTGGGGGTGGCAATTGTTAAACCTTTGTTCACAATCTCACACTGAATCTGTGTTGATATGTTTCAATGTCTCGGTCTGGAAACTGCAATTTTACTCCATTTTTCTTTGGTGTTCGAGGTTCCACAGGGATCAGGTGGGAACATCTTTTTGTGAGTCCAGTATCCGAGGGGGTTCATACTTTTTATTGGCACTGTAGTATTAAAGAAAGATCGTTACAGAAGAAAAGTCTGCAAACAAACATGTAACAAAAGGTGACTGAAAATTGTCTAGCAATATTAAAACAAACCATATTATCTTGACTACAAATAAAGTATATTAAAACATATAAAAACTATATATATTTTTTTTTTGTCTAATCTTTATATACTGTAGGGATACAATGTCAAATCAATATTTATTTCAACTTTTAAGGTCAATTTTCAAAGCAGTGGAAACCAGTTTAATGTGGTTTAAAATGAATATTTATGCTCAGAACATGACACATATTTCAGAAATCTTAAATGCAGAACATTTAAGACAATTATAATAGTTAAAAAAAAAAAAATTCTAGTGCTATTTAAAAAGACAGGACTGTGGCACATTTTGTGATTGTCGATGACGGTTTAAACAAAATTAACTGCGGAGATGAAATAAAAATGGATTGTCACAATATGAAATTCTAATGAAATATTTAAATTCAATGTGTCTCAATACCTTTGGGTGCTTCGGGGCATAAAGCAGTGGAGGGGCCCAGTGGATACAGGGTGGAAGTTCTGGAACTGTTGTGTGAGATCCGCTGTACATCAGAAGTGTAGAAGCCTCGCACCCCCACCCCCACCCCTGACAGATCGACTAGATAGTGAATTTATGTTGGGTCCATAATGATTATCCCTTCATGGGGCCCATAATTAATAGCAGCACCCATGAGGCTCTATGATGTAACGACCCCCCCATAGGCACAAACACTGGTTTATGTGCATCTGTAAAGCTCTGCTGGGTTAACTCCCAAACACAGCAGGACTGTTCTTTCTGTTCTAGTTTCCATCTACGTTCCTCAAAGTGGTGGTTTTTGACTGTTACCCGAGGTCGGACAGACTGTGGAAAACCAGCGTTTTCCCACCATGCACCGTTGCACCATGGTCCTGGAATAATCTTCAAAAAACTAGAACTACGTACATTCATTTCTGTTAATGATTATAAAAGCATCATGGAGAAATGTCACTGTTTTTCTTGAAGCTGCACCGTTTACAGTCACTGTGTGTCACGGAGCCACAAGGTTCAGGTTTGTTTTGGTGTAAATACATGAACATGTTTACAGAGTTGTGATTATTTATTAGATATTATGTTAGTATTTTACTGATTAGAGTCAAATCAATTAGAATCAAAATAATTATGTTTCAAATGTAATTTGCACCCAAGAGTACAATTACTTCTGTTCAACTGTTACAAAAAAGTTAATTAAAGTGT
>JAPSES010000098.1:8957545-8968033 GCA_029822895.1 Maxillicosta whitleyi | reverse complement strand
CTCCAGGCTGTCGAGCAGTTCGAAAAGAACGCGCAAGGCAGCATGGGTACTCCCAGACTAGTCAGGAAGGGCATCCGACATAAAAACCTCTGCTAAATCAACATGCAAAGGGATTCGCTGTTACAACCCCAAAAAGGAAAAAAAGCTGAAAGAAATCTTAGCATGGAGCAGATAACTATTAAAAATAAGTGATTTTTACATAATTTTATAAAAATAATCTTTCTATTTACCATCTTTTTTGTGTAAATATTTCATGTCACAACGTGGACACTTGTGGCTTAAACTCAAATGCGATTTGACGTTAGCTGCGGCTAATATTCAGGCGCATCTTATAGGCCGGAAAATACGGTACTTATACATGTCTTGTGGGCTGACGCTTAGCTTTTCAAGTGTGAATATTTTGTATGGACTACTGTTAGTGAATCAGTATTTGAAATGAACATGATTCTTCATTTTCTGGTGACACTCAGGGCCATTTTATGATTACTTGGAACCTAATTCTTACATACAGTGCCTTTTAATATTCCAGTTTAATTGTAACCAGTTATAATAGTAATAGCTCTGTTTCATCCCATGGCCTGAATGGGAGCTTTTAGTCCACGAGCCGCATGTTTGACACCAGAAATCTATCTGATTCTCAAAACTGAGGAAAAATGCGAAGTGAAATAGATCTACTATCTGACAAAAATATCACCTTTTGGAGTTTGCACAAGTACAAATACACACAGCTGCCTCACACAATGAAACCATCTTACATTAATTGTCTCTGATGCCAAAATATTTTGTCTTCGTTAGAAGCACACCGAGAAAATTATACTCCTCATTTCTGTCATGCTGGAGACTAAAATTTGAATTGACCAGACTGTTTTAGACGGAGAAGAGAGCTTAATCCACAGGAGACAGGCGCAGACAAAGGATCCTGTGTGAGCGGAGGTGTTTGTTTGCATGGCAGTTAGTCCACCTGTTGAATTTAAAATGAGGCGAGGTAAGTGTTTGCATGACGGTTGATTTCTGTTGGAAGACTTGTAGGATTCTTTGCATGTGCGCGCACGTTACAAAGACTTTAACCTGCACAAGAACATTGTGTAAGACACTCATGTGGTTGAGTGTAAAGTGTAGTCAAACATTTACCAGTCTGACTTTTCTTTTAACCCATAAAGACCCAGCGCTACATTTGTGGCAGTTCTCAAATTAAACATTCTCTGCAAGGTTAACTAAGGTATAACCATTTATTTTAACGTCATCCTCTGTATTTTGCTTTTTTTTTTTCCAGTGTAAATCATGCATTTTGCTAGGTTTAATTCACAGATCATATAGATGTTCATTAAAACTCGGAGTAAATTCAAAGGTAAACTGCACCTCACATGTATTTCATCCATTATAAGTAAATTTTATATAATCTTCCCATTTACTTTGCGTCTCCTAAATGTAAAGTAAATGGGAAGATTATGTAAAATTTTTACTTTGACCTACTTTTCCCAAAATGTAATGACATCTATTCTGGGTCATTGGCATCTATAAACCCAATTTGGTATGAACTTAATCTATAATTTTGTAGCTTAAGTTTTAACAAAGAAACAAACAAGCGGCGTCTGACACAACAAACCCCGCCCCTCGCATGTATCTTATTTTGGCATCGATCCAGATGATGTCATCATGTCTATGCGAGTACTGATGTCAACATGTGAATTGTCTCTATATATATGTGCTAAGTTTGAAGTAAATTTTAATGAAATTGATGTTTTTATAAACATTTGATAATTTAGCCCATTATAAGTAAATGGGGGGGAAAAGGTTTTAGAAATTCATACATAATTTGAACTTTGACCTACTGTTCCCTAAATGTACTGAGATCTATTGTGTGCTTTTGTCTTGTGTTTTTTTTTTTTTTTTTTGGGGGGGGGGGGGGATCTGTCATTTATCAAACTACATGGGTTTTACTTGTGAATCCATCTAATACCTTTATCATTATCTGATTTTTGGAGTCATCAGATTATTTAAATGATCATGTAAACAGCATAATTTGACCATGAAGAAACAGATTAACACACCTGGATTTCTAATAAAAATTAATAAATTAATTTAATGTGATTTATTTTATTCTTTTACATCTACAAATGTTTAAAAGCAACCCAACTGTAGAAAACGGACGTGGCATAGAAGAGCAGAAGACAATATTAGGAGGTTTGAGTCTATGTTACTATGTCTACATGTACGCTGCAGGGAATCGATAATGGACTGTAACATCCAACAGGGTTTTCCTATTATCACATTTCTGAAGTGCATGTAAACACACAACATCTGATTATTTCAATTATCTGATTCCTCCCGGTTATCAGATTTTAATGGTCATGTTCGTAAACAGACTGTGTTGGGTCATATCTGATGACCATAAGTGTATTTTACACCAATTATTTACAGGTACTGATAAGATTAGTGAATCAACAGGTATTAAATAGTTTATATCAGTCCCTGCTTTTGCACAGCGGTGCCTGTTTGGATCTTTATGGGGTAATTATTCTTAGAAATATTTCATTTATTTGTGAGTAGACTTGTGTAGGAGCGGTGAGATACATCTCATCTTTGCTTTTCTTAACTCATAAAGACCCAGTTCTACTTAAGTGTCAGTTTCCAAATGAATTTTTCTCTGTATTTAAGCAATTTATCACCATTTATCATAATATTATGTTCTACATTCTGCATTTTTCACTGTAAATCATGTATTTTCCTATATCTAATTTCCCATATTTAATTTAGATGTTCATGAAAGCTCAAAAGTGTATTATTTGAAAACAGAGAAAACGGAATAAAAAGTGAGTTTTTCAGCAAATATATCATTAGATTCAATATGTTAGCAAGGTAAAACACCCACCCTCACTAACGTTGATGGAAAAAAAGAATTGACAATCCAAAGTCAACAACGAAAACAACATAATCTATCTAAATATATAATTAATTCAACATAAACCCAGTGTGTCCATCCACTGTCATTGATCCAACTCCATGGGTTTTACTGGTGAATCAGTGTTGTAGAAGATGACTGTGTTTCCATGGTAACTATGGAGCCTCTGAACGTCCAAATGAGTCATATCTGATGACCATGAAAAGATGACAAACTGTATTTTAGACCAATTATTCACATGTTTTGATAAAAAATTTGCATCTCAACAGATATTGAACCTTTTACATCAGTAAATATTTTAGTTTTTAATTATGGTTTGGGTCTTTATGGGTTAAAAGGCTCTCGACCAGATGATAAATTTTGCATAACGGATGAACTGACAGTGAGCTATTGCATGTTTACCAAAGGTCATGATGATAAAGCGTCCAAGGGCTATGTTGAAGACACTTAAAAAAAAAAAAGAAGATTGCAAAATGGATGAGTTTAATGTGTGCAGATTGTGGATCCAGAGTCCACATGATGACGGGCTTCAGGGACCAAACATCTTCTATTACATGTTTAATCAGTCCTTCACAATAACATTGCTTCGAGGGCACTGATTAACAGGTCTGGTTGGCAATGCAACTCAAATTATAAATGCGCTGCAGTATGTAATCACTTTTAAATGTCAGGATGTAGGTGCTGGTCCAAACACACACACACACACAAACACTGCACGTGATGTATGCTCACATTTTACAACAGATGTTAGCGGAAAACACTGTAACCAATGGTTTAACAGCATGTAACCCATTTACCGCCGCCTCATTTACATCAACAGCTGCGTGGTTATTGTTGTTGAATAAACCGCCCATACATAAGAATAGTAGAAGAGTGGAGACAAGGCACCGGGGGTCTGCTGGGAGCTGGGGCCGGTGTCTAGATTAAAGGGAGATCCTCTTAAAGTCATCATGCAGACAGGATATTCTGTCTTGTTCCCTCCTCCCCACAACATCTCCTCTGAGACCACTGATTTAGCTGGCAGCAGGCTATAACTGAGATCCTCTTTGTCCAGATGCTCACACACACACACATACACACACACATACACATACACACAACTGAAACAAACCCCAATTGAATACATCCATGCCACTACACGAAGGAACAATAGCCGATCCCTAGTGAGCATGAGGAAGTGAGACAGTCAGATTTTGTTGTCATATGTTTGTCTTACATGAGTAGCTATTAAGGCTAACAACTAGCTTCGAGCTGCTGAGGGTATGCACACGCACATTGTCACACACACATAGTCACACATAGTCACACACGCAACCAGACAAGACCTCAGTAGATCTATGGTACAACGGTGGCTGGAGTTTCCCTAGTAACAGCGTTTAGTTTCACACTTTCTGAAATGCAAGACCTCATGAATATACATCCGCCCAGCGTATGGCCATAACATCTCCCTCTCTCACACGCCACCAACCTGACAGGCACAGCTTCCAGTCACACACATAATACTGAACATACTGCACAAACTGATCCACACACACTTACAATGTCATGTCAGACGGGTGAAGCTTCTCCTCCAGCTAACAATGTGGTGTGCATTAGCTGCCTGGAGTGCACGTACACACACACACATACACACAAGTAAATCTTTCTGTGAGGCCTATTAGTCACAGACCACAAACACACATACAAAGTCTAACACAAGCTGCCCCACTACCCTGATTCTAAAAACTCACAGGGGATGTCTGATGCACGCATGCACACAGACATGCACAATTGCCCACCTGGGGCAGCCTCAATTTAACATGGAGTCGGTAGAAAATGCACTAAAAAAGACAAAATACTCATCTGAGTGTGAAACAAAAGAACATCACTCAGGGAAAAAAAAAAAAAAAAACTAAACACAATACCAGCATCTGGAACAGAGGCTTGTTATCAAGAATTACTGATCATGAAAATTTAAATTTGCATAATTTCTGAATAAACGCTAAAAATACATTAGAAAAATAACACTACATTGTGATGTTTTTTGCTCTACATATGTCCAAATAGCTTTGGGATGTGATATCACTGAGGTTTTCCTGTGGATGGACAGAAAATCCTATTATTTTTAGCACTTCAAAGACAAAAGTAGCAACACAGTGTAACATGAGGGAAACAGGATCCAACATATGGCACAGAATTAGACTGTATGAAGAAAACAGGAGAATAAATGTGTCAATATATTCACAACAAAAGCCAATAGTGAGTATTTGGGTCAATCGCTGTAAGAAATCTTCTTAGGGTACATTTATAAGATTCAAGGGCATATTATAGTCTAGATTTGGATGTGAAAAAATGTCTTGGGGTGTGTGGGTAGGAGGGTGGGGGCTCTAACATCTGCACATTCACACACACACATGCAGACACACAGATTCATTGAGCTTGTCTGATAAAAAAAAAAAAAAAAAAAATCACCTACACCAAGCTGTGCAACACAAAGAAATCAGTCCCACACGTTAGATCTGCACATTGTTTTTCCTCCATCCTCTACCTCCCTTCCTCCCACACTCTCCCTCATGCACACATTAACACACAAAAATACACCCCAAACTCTTTGTCTGTCCATCCTCTCTAACTATAGTCATATGTAAGCTGCAGGAAACACACCAGGCTAAAATCATCATCACATCCAAAGGTGAAGATTAAAGCAGACAAGCTGTTTAGTGTCAATATATAACATCCGCAAAACCTCCTCAGCTCCAATAACAGGAAAATTGACTTTTATACATGATTGAAATGAATCCCATTGTGCAGGGGCCAAACAAAGACAGGTGATAAACCAAAGCATGGCCATAAATCTGCACGTTGGTTATTGCAGATGTCATAAAGCTATGAAACAAAAAAGGTAGTGGAATTAGCTGATAGTGAGTAGATTGATCCAACCGTCACTGACACTACAGCAGATCATGCACCGCAGTAAAACAAGACACATTCTGCCTCTTAAGAGTTGAGAAATAACAACATCAATCCCATAGATGCAGCTACTGCAGACTAATCCAACACAGGAGTCAAAACACACTGGCGTGCCTCCTCTTGATAAGTACTAGAGACCCTGTTGTTCAAAGGTGGGATGACATAAGTTTACCGATGCTAATTAACGCTTCTGTGAAACTGGAAAACACTGATAAATCTCAATGCCTGTGAATTCCCGAGCAGAATAAAACCCACACAGGGCATTGCAACCTGGGGCCAAATACTGTATAAATCTGTTGACTCTATACAGCTGCCTATACAGTAGCTCCTGGATCCGTTATGGATTTTTCATAAAGTCTTTATGGCTTGGATGCAGATGACCATTTCACTGCCTCCAAATACTGTGGAGATATATGAAGCCTATTTGGCTCAAGGCAGGTCAGGAGGCACTAGAGCATCAATAATTCATATATCCTTGTGTGTGTGTGCGTATGTGAATGCTTGTGGGTGAGTGTGAACAAATGTGTGATCATGTGTTTGTGTACTGTGTGAGGTTTTCTATGGAATCACACATGGTTCTGTTGTGAACTAAAACAACACCTGCTGGACCAAGTGGTTATTTTCATATTTCAACCTCCATTTATTTTGAACCAAAAAAGAGATCAGGGTTAAATCCACTAAACTTAAATACAAAAATAAGAGACTCAAATTGAAATCAATATATGAATACAATTTACACATACATCCAGTGCTGTGGAGCAGGATGACAGCATTGTGAAATGGCAATACTCTTGATATGGCAAAAGGGGAGCTTGAACAAGCCAAATGGTTTGTTTAGGCAACTGCGTAGCCAGCTGGAACTGTCAGGGTCTATGAGTTAGTGGCTTAAGGTTCCGATCTGTGTTATGGTCAGTCCCGGTCTTAAAGCTAACAGTAAAAAAATAGAAGGGAGACTTTTCGAGAGCCATCCCAGATCCTATCTTTCATCTCTCCCCCCCACCCCCCCATCTCTCCCTCTCCCGGTCTCACCGTCTGGTCTGCCGCAGCAGACGCTCTATGCAGAGAAGGGGCCAATTCCATTATCCCCAGAAATTAAACAGAAAACCAAACCAAGCCGTGTGCGCTATGTGGGGGTTGTAAAGGTGATTTTTCTGTTCGGGGCAATGGATTTTGTAGAAATCGTGTCCCACGCTGCACGAATTCTAATCTGAAGGGGCGTTGTCTGTTTATATGGCCGCTCTCTTTCAGTTTTCAATACTCTGCAATTTGATGGAAATTCCACTGTGCGCCTTTGGTCCAGACGCAGCCCGGGGTCCATCTGTGACATACAGATAGTCCAAAACCAACAGGTCCTTGTATGTGTGTGCGTCTGTGTGCTTGGGTGCGTGTGCGCGAGTTGGGTTGTATGTGCGCGCCTATGCGTCCGTGCGCTTTGGCGAGAGGAGGCGGCGGAGAGCGGGTTGGAGGAGGGGGATATCAAACGGAATCCCTGATCACTCCTTGCCCCCGTTAACCAAAGACAGCTCTTTGAGAATTCCACTGGCGTCCACTCGCCTCCTTTCTCGGATCATGTCCTCTAGGCTGCGAAACACCAGTGTGTGCACCCCGCTGCCGGACAGATGCACTTTGAGGAAATACTGCTGCTCCGCTGAGTGCGCCTCTCCCCCGGCTTTGAACTCACGTTTCCCAAAGCGGCACCAGGCTGCGAAACTTTCCGAGTTGGTCCAGCATATCTCCTCGCTGCTGAGGCCCAGGTGTCCCACTGCGTTCTGCATCACTAGGTCAGGGGGGAGCGGTCGGTACCGGTACCGATTGTTGACTATCCTTCCGTGACGGCCGTTGCTGAGCTCAAGCAGGCTGTCCTTGCGGATTTCCCCCTTGTGCAGGTGAATGACCTGGTCATCCTGCTCGTAAATGACCCAGTGGGGGGCTTGCGCGGTGGCCACCAGCTCCAGCAGGTCCCCCGGTTTGCACATAGTCAGCAAAGTTTTGGCCGAGTACACATTCAAGTCCTCGTTCTCCCTCAGCTTGGAGAAGATGCATTCCTGGGAGCAGAACGCTGAGTACTCCACCTCGCTGAAGGAGAAGGGTCCCTCCTCGGCCGGGCTGTGGTCCTTGGTGAAGCCGCAGTCGGACGGAGTGCGGTCGTCCACCTCCTCCTCTTCGTCAGAGAAGAAATAGGCGACGCCGACCCGTAGCTCGTCCTTCTCCAGCCCGGACGGATCCCCCGTGGGCAGCTCGCTGTAGTTGAGGTGGGTGATCCGATCCAGTTGATTTCCCATCAATGACCTGGCAAGGCAGAGGCATGGACTGCGGTGTCTGAGGGATGGGGAAGAGGGTGACAGATGGGAGGCAGAGAGAGAGAGAGAAAGAGGACGAGAGGGTGTCAGAAGAGAGTTAGGAAATATATTCATCATTACAGGACAAAACGCATCATGCACCAGCCTCTGTTCCCAATCACTGCCCTTTAGAGTACAGATAAAGGTAAGACACCAGCCAAACACTTCTCAGTGGAGCTACAAGAGCTCTGTTGTGTTATTGAGCCGAAAGAGTACACTAACATAATCAATGATCCACTGCCCCTTGCTCCCTTCACACCCATTAGTCAATCATTAATTCCACTGGAATGTACAAAGAGCTGGTGGTTCCCACACAGATAAGCCAAGAAAGGAAAAGAAGGCAGACAGCTTCAGACTTCAGTCTTGGGTCTTTACGCGTGGCGCAAAAATGTCAAAAGACCTGGGGGGTAAAGCGGATACCTGTGCGCTCCCCGGGCAGATGGTTAAATATCCATATGGTCCATTAGAACAGCAGGCAGCACCGGCCTCCTGTTCTCCTTTTTCTTGTCTTCTTTCCCTTTTCTTCTCACACTTTTCTCTCACTCTTCCCTCGCGCACTCGGCGCTCCGGCTGTCGTGCGTCCTACTACTTCCCTCCTCACGGCACCAGCTCCATTTAAGTACCAAGGAGAGCTCCGCCTCGACCGGCGCGCTCCGCCTCCGGTTCCTTCCACTGGACCACATTCACCAAGTCATTAGCATAGAACCAATGGGAACGGGCCAAGGAAGTGTCCGTCAGTGGGATGAGCCAGTCGGGTGCGCGCAGGGCGGCTGGCGGCGGCAGGCGGCTGTTACCGTGGCATGGTTTTTGTTGTCAGAGCTGTGGAATTCTCTACATGATCAGTTAAGTCTGTATGGGAAAGTTCAAGGCAACGGTGATTAAAAAAACAAAAACAAAACTAAACATGAGGAAGGCTTTTTATTGCACTTTAGTGTGATATAAACATTTCTCTACTACCCCCCAAACACTCCTCAGAGGGGCTTCCCTGCTGTGTGAACACTGTTGCAGGTAGAAGTGACAGTATGTTCGCAGCTTCATGAATACATCAGCCTCTGTCCTTCTGGGTCCCATGTGGAACTTGTAAATTCTTAGCACCTGCTCTACATCTACTGCATGGCTATGGGCATCAGTTGTTCTCCCATCTGTCAGAGTATGTTGTTTGTGCCTGGTGGAGACTAAAAGGAGGGGAGGGGCTGGAGGCAGGTGTATATTTGTGTGCAACCAAACAAAAAGTGTCTACAGGGAGATTAATACAAACTATAAAATTCCACATGAGCTGCACATTTCAGCTTGTGATTCACTTTAGTATACAGTATATTTCCATACTACGTCCATAAAATAAGTGTAAGTACATTTGTGTCATCTCAGTATACAGGCTTTCAGATAAGTGCAGCCATCTTGCTGTTTATATCAGATCCCTCTCAGTGGATTGCTTTCTCTATCTACCTCCACATTGGAAATCTATTTTTTTGTCTTCTTTTTTTTTTTTTTTTTTTACTGGCAGCATCCTGAGAGCTCCTCAGAGTATCTCTCTTTTTCTCTCCCAGATGGTTGGAGATAGCAGCTCTCCAGTTGGTGACATAGAACGCTCCTGGGTCTTTGTTTCCACTGGTGACAGGCAGAGCGGATGGTGGCTTTTCAATAGGTGAGATATGATTGTACAGGTTTACACACTCTCTCCTGCACGCACGCACATACACACACACACACACACACACACACACACACACGGATGACAAACACAAAAAGCCACAACTGTGCCCCTCTGTGTATTCACATCTGAGAGCAGGACATCTGATAAATCACATATTAGTTTGTTTACAGTGGAGCAGTAAATGGGTGGTATAATAACACATGCACAAGGTATCATGGATACGGCTGTCAGAATATTGAAGTTTCAGTTCAACATTATTATTGTTTATTCTGTTAACCCTATTCTACCACTGCGGCATAAATGTAAATACTGGACTGGGTATTCATTTAATGCAAAAAAAAAGAAAAATCGTATTAGATTGGAGGTTTGGAACACATAAAATTTAATGTAGGTTATGTACACTGCATTATCTTCAGTTTTATTACAGAACACATTCATTTCACATTCACATTCATTCATTTTACCACTTAATTCTTACATAGTGCCACAATAAGATTCATGATATTGTTTCCATCCATAGTTTCAGTAATTTTTTGATTATTGATGATGAAGAATTGAACCGCTGCGTCCAGTCTTCATCACATCCTAAATTAGAGTCTGGACTTTATGGAGGTTAAACCATGTGTGAAAATGATGTCTCATTG
>JAPSES010000098.1:8932744-8942944 GCA_029822895.1 Maxillicosta whitleyi | reverse complement strand
GGATTTCTTCCGGATCACCCCCAAAAGTTAATCATTTCTTGCTTGTGCCATTGCCAACAAATCCTGAAAATTTCATCCAAATCCGTCCACAACTTTTCAAGTTATGTTGCTAACAAACAAACAGACAAACAAACCCAGGCAAAAACATAACCTCTTTTTCGGAGGTAATAAATCTGATTAAAATATGCCATACAATGAACTCATCTGCAGCACAAAATGACTCTGTCTATGAACGTCTGCCAACACATTTGGGGGCAGTTTGTCCAAGTACAGTTACCGTCGCACAGCCACAAATGGGCAGTTGATCAGGTAGTGACAGGCAGCAGAACCAACCTATAAAGACAGAACAGCACGTCGACCTTCTGGATGGAAATAAGAGGACAAAAAAACCAAGACAGAACACTTCAAAATATGGAATTTCACAAATTATTTTTTTCTCTCTATTTAACCTTTCTTAAGTGATTTAACACCATTTACTTTAATATTATGTTCTGTGTTTTGCATTTTTCACTGTAAATCATGAGTTTTCATATATCTAAATTCCTGTACAGTATTTCATTTAGATGTTCATGAAAACTTACAGTAAATTCAAAGGTTATTATATCAAAACAGAGAAAATTGAAGATAATTTTTTTTTTCAGTAAAATGTATCATTAACTGAACATAAAATAAGTGTTTCCATCCACTGTCATTGATCCAACTCCATGGGTTTTACTGGTGAATTAAAGTTGTAGAAGATGACAGTGTTTCCATGGTAACTACAGGGCCTCTGAATGACCAAATGGGTCATATGTGACGACCATGAAAAGATGATAAACTGTATTTTACCTAAATTATTTATTACATGTATTGAAAGGTTTAGTGGTTCAGAAGTTATTAAACATTTTAGATCAGTAGATGGTTTTGGCTTTTTGGGGTCTTACTATTATTATTATTATTATTGTTATTATTATTTTACCCTAGTCTAGCTTCTTTGTCTAAGTGAAGTCACAGAATGATGCCACTCTAGTTCTTCACATAAAAGTCTAATTTCAGACTTGTCAAAGGTCACAGTTAAATATTAAAAAAGTGACACACCAGCTGTAGGCGTGAAGCAGAACCTGTGATTTTTAAATATTTAAAGGAAAACCTCATATTCCCTTGATGTTAACGTGACAAACAAACTCTGTTCTCCAGCACTAAAATGATTTACTTACTTCTATCCCACTCAACCTTGAATACGTAATCTACACATTGAACCAGTTATATTGAATATGAATATAACCATATACTGTAATTTATTTAGTTCTTACCAAGATTTTTTTTTTTTTAAAATACCTAGATGTATTTAATTAATTATTAATGTATTTATTTATTCATTCCAATCTAAATGTTGGGAAAGGAGCAGGATGAAGAAAACTTTACAGCTTTACAGTAAAAAACATTTTATATGACAGTCAATGAAAATAAACAAACCAAAAATCCATATGTAAAATGATTTCATTACATTTCATTTTTTCTATATGCTTCTCTATTCTCTCCTTATACAACCTGTTAAACTGAAATATGTGTATAATTCTTCATTTCTGTGCATTCTGACACCCACAACAGAAACACACACACGTTCTTTACATTAGCTCAAACCATTTACTTTTTTAAAATGAAACTTCCTCCTATGTTTTGCATCCTGTGATGTGAACAATGATGAACATGTCCTTAATTCAGCCAATTCTTTAAATTTACGCAATCCTGCAATAAACAATTCAAAGCATGTTTCCTAAAATCAACATTGTACATGATTCTTATTGCTGTTTTCTATAATAAAAACAATGGCTTTGTGTTTTTTATATATTCACTGGAGAAAAAAAAATCTCAATCTTACCAATTGTATTTTTGTCATTTCTAGTTAAAATATTATAATATACACTTAAAATAAGACATAATCACCTAAAAAGTAACTTTTCAGTGAGATATAAGAACTTATTTTTAGGCAATAGATCTTCAAAATTTTATTTCAATAAATCTTAGCAAGATAATTTTAAATTGTAAACTGCAAAAAGTGTTATTTAAGTGTTAATTAAGATACATTTTCTTAAAATGAACGTAAAATTTCTTGTTTTTCTATGATAAGTTATTTTTGCTTAAAATAAAATTGTCAGACAAGATAATTCTGCTTGTTTCAAGATACTTTTTACTTAATTATCTTATTTGGTCATACGTTCTTGGCATTGAGTATTTACAGCTCTGAAGCTTAAAACAAGCATTTCCCACATTTTAAGATGAGCGATTAACAATCAAAGGACCTGAACTTGGGTTTCATGAGTCAAATTTTCTTATTTTAAGACAATATTACTCATTTTTAGTCTAAAAATACTATTTTTAAGAATGCTGTGCAAGTATTATTTTCTTATTTTTCAAAAATCTTGCCAAGTAAAATTTTCTTGTTCTGTTGGCAGATAATTTTATTTAAGTATTATTTTTCTTATTTTGATATATTTTTTTAAGGGGACTTTTTGCAGTGTAGTGGAAGTGTTTGATCATAAATTTCTTACTTTAAGTGCTCATACATGTACGCATCCTTAGTTATTCACCTTAATTCAAGAATCTTACTGCATGGACAGATAATTTCTCTTGTTTTAAGTATGTTTTTCCTCAGATATTGTGTTTTTATCTTGTTTTTAGACATCCTTTTTTTGCAGTGTGAACTCATATTAGCATGAATACATTCTGGGAGTAAAAGCCTCCATTGTGTTGCACCTGGCTTCAGTGCTAGCGAGTTAGCTATACCTCTATGACACATTCCGATTAAATGTTTGAGACCCTGCAGTGATATATGTTGGATGGTTCAATCCCTGCAGTATTACAGGGTTGGATGTTTCAATCCCTTTAGAGCCAAATCCATGGCCTGTGAGGCACACTCCCTGAAAATACAGCCCCCAGTTTGTGAAATCCTGACCCCAAATCTCACTATCCGCAGTCTCACCGACCCTTTGCTGGAATCTGCACTCGGTGAAATGCATCGTCTCCTTTGGCTGTTTATTATGCGTCTTTAATCTAAAGCTGCCTGTGTCTTTACCAGCTGCAGATGCTCGTGTACAGAGACCCACTTAAGTGGCTCATTGCGCACAGCAACATTGGGCACACTTCCCCCGCCATGTGCTCTGTCAATGTACCTGGCAGCGCATCCACTCATGCCATTTACATTTCAAAGTTAAACACATTTGCACAAACACACACACACAAACACACATCGTTGCCATCTGGTATTTCTGGTTTCTCTCACACCTACTCAGTGGTTCCCAGACAGACTAAAAGCAAAGCCTACGTAGTGTTTGCGATGGGATATGGTTATAAATGCTTGCGTTACTGCATGTTTAAACTCAGCAGTATGTCTCTACATGTGTTCCCGTAAATTACTGGTGTATTTGTGCGCACCAGCACTCGTGACTTCAAGCACCTGTTTAGTGAGTCTACGGTTTATACACATCCAGCTGTGCGTGTCTTTCCTGTGTCTTGTTTGCGGGTGTTACACGGGAATGTGTATGTGTGAGTGTACATTTGTTGGCTTATGGAAGAGGCTGTGGCATTGAGGAGCCCTTATCTGTCGTGTTCAGAGAGGTAGCTCTCACAGGAGATAGAGCTCTCAGCCGGAAGCATGGGCGCTACTGAAAAGACTTCTGACACACACCTACAGCTCTGGCTCAGACAGCAAAAAAGAATGAACCGGAGGGAGACGTGGTGGAAATATCGAGAAACAAATTTCACATTCAGAGGTGGGAGGGTGGATGATTGAGAGGTGTTTATGTTTGAGTAACCTCTATGATATTTAATTTCATGTAAATTGTCTCCAATCTAAATAAGGCCATGCAAATTTGAATGTGCATTAATATGTCTGCTTATACTTATGAGATCTTGCTTGAGTACACATTGGCTCAACATTATGCATTTGTGTTTAATTCATGAATATGCTCCCGTCGGCATGCTCTCAAGAGGTGAGGCGTGCATATATGCTCAGACAGCAACATGTAGGTATATGTGTGTCTGCGTGGGCATGTTTGTGTGTCGGCAACAGTACATTCACGCCCCTCTAGGGTGTCCGTATGGCTGAATTTGCGTCAGGGTTAATGTGCTCACCCCTAGGCAGACCGAGCAGCTCTCACTCTCTATTAAACTGTCCTTCATGTGGGAGAAGATGAGCCTCATTATATGAGAATCCCAAGCTAATGACCACTGATCCCTCCCTACTGAGGAAAAAGCGAGGGAGAGAGGAAGTTGGGTAGAGACAGATAAGCTTTAAACTGCAAACAAAGATGGATAGAAAGTTGGAGAAGAAAGGAATGAGGAGAAAGAGCGTGACTAGAGGCAGGCATTAATATTCTAATGTTTGGCTGTTATTGACCTCTCTCTCTCTCTCTCTCTCTCTCTCTCTCTCTCTCTCTCTCTCTCGTTCTGTCTTTTTCTTTTCCAATTGCAGCTTCACACATCTTCTCCATTTCGTCACGCAGAGATCAGTGCAAGGGAAACGGACTGTGAATGCATTAGTGTCATCATCATCATCAGGAGACACGAGGCTTCATCTGTCATCATCCTGCGACAGCTAGGGCAGTTCTCCACAGTGTGGGCTATTATTCTCCATTACCCACTGCGCTTTCTCACATACAAACTGGGTTGGGTAATGACTGGGTGCATCAGTGGGCGTCCTTGCCCTCCAAAATGCAACATTTTCTTTTTTTTTAATTATTATTTTTTATTTTTTCATTGCTGTCTAGTTCAAAATATAGGAATCAATTTCCCTCCAAAAATACTGCACCATCGACCAAAGGCCTTATAAATGTGTTTTTTTTTTCTTTTACCAGACTCTTGCCTCAACTGATCCAGAATGAAATGAAATCGTCTTCTCCCTGCAATACCCTGCCTACACAGTTACTGTTATCAGTCAGAGATGGAACACACACATAAATACACACACAATGATGAAGATGAGGGAAAGATGAGAGGGAAAGGCGTGAAAGCAGAGCTCGAGGGTGGGTGTCTGAGGTGAGGATGGCAGAGTAAGAAGAGATTTTTCAGCAACCAGTATGATCAATATTTCTCTATTCTTCATTCTATTAGAGCAGCTCAGAAACAATTTTCTGTTAGCCCTCACTGAGGCTGGAATAAAATCTTCTTCCCTCCCCCTCCCACTGGTTTCATTTTCACACTGCCCCAGAGGTGACGGTGGTGAAACTGTTCCTCTTAGTTATGGCGATAGTTATCATTACTAACACTACGATAACAGATGCACCTGAGAGACCATTTTGTGTAGAAACACAAGCCCGTCTTTGCTCAAGTTCTCCAGTATTGATCAAGTAACAAATCAAACTCAAGATTTAATTCTTTAAAGTTCAAGTATAACATCTTTTGTAAAACATTTAGTTCAAGGAAAGGACTAAATGGTACAATCCTTGTGACCATTGGGGGAGGGGAGGGGCACAGGTATCATTGGGTCATCAGGTGGGCACCCTCCTTCACCGGTGTTTCAATGACTAGCCCCTGACACCTCCAGAGGGTCAGTATTTAAATATAAATATATAATCCGGTCAGACCTCAAGTGGTTTTTTTTCCAGGTAAACTACGGTTGTAAGGAAGTCAAAATTAGATGTGCATAAATGTATATTGTTGCAGATAGGTTACTTATGGAGATCTGAAGTTGGTCCCATAGTGCCTTCAATGGAAGCTCACTATGTGCTAATGCTAATGCTAATTTAAGGTACTGTGTGTGTGTGTATAGAGGAAGCTAGAGGTAGCGGAAGTCACCGTGGTTACACCTACGGAGTGGCAAAAAGACAGAGATGAGTAGTGGCTTTGGCTTGAACACTGCGAAAACAATCTTAAAAATGGGGAACAAGTGTTGTGCAATTGATTGCACAAATAGGTTTAAAAAGCACTCTGAGCTAGAGGCTAAAGCCAAAGACAGAAAGGAGCAGATGGATGACTGCAATTCATAGAAATAACTGGAATCCAGGCAACGGAACCTGGATTTGTGGTTGGCATTTGGTGTCAGGTAATTTATTGTGTGTTCTTGGGTAAAATCATACCTTAAACTACATATTGTTTTGGCTAACGTTACTTCTTAGTTGTTTTTTTTTTAGTTTTGTTTTTAACCAGCTGATATGATAGTGAAGTACACAGCATGTTGTCACACAATTTCCTGCAAAGGATCAATAAAGTGTCTGTCTATCGTCACCCCTGACATAACAACAATCAACACTGCTGTATGTGAACGTGTCTGTCCTACACGTCCGTACATGTCCAATAAACAGTCCAAACTGTCCTTGTCTTCTCTGCAGCAGTTCAAGGTTTTAAAGGAGGCTCATTCATTCTCTGTGTCCCACCTGTACAATTAGTGAATGGCAGCGTTAGCTACAAACACAGCATTCCTGACAATAGTAATAGTAATTCACCATTTATATATAGGTGATGTACATACAAACCTGTCCATACACAACCAGAAGACCCATTGGTGTTCTCGTTACTTTAATTTTACCAACAAATCCAGCCTTCAAGTGTGACCAAGCATGGAAGCTTTTGTTTGCTTTCAGGCTTTGTGTTGTGCATTTATGGCGTTGGTCCATATAAATGTCAGGATATGTTATTTCCAGCCACATATCAATGTTCGTAGACCACTTGTTTGGTAGCGTTTATGGATCCATGTCAAGTCCAATTGTCCTTAATTTGTGTATATCCTCTATTAGGATAAATTCAGACAACTTAAATAAGGTTCAGAGATTACACACAAGACATAAATCTAGTCATCAATCATACAATAATAGATTACATTTTTATAGCACTTTTTTAGACACCCAAAGCACTTTACATTATTGAGCCATTATTCATTTGCTCTCACATTCCCCCTCTGGTGGTGGTAAACTACATTTGTAGCCACAGCTGCCCTGGGACAGACTGACAGAAGCGTGGCTGCCATGTTACATAACTCCCTCAGTGTGTGGACAACACCTGTCCGTCGAAGCAGCAGTGAAACTTGACAAACACATGTGGGCGGGCCTTAAAATGGGTTGGAGGAGGATAAGAGCAGAAGGCTGGACATTCAACTTATCAATCTGCCCAAATGTGTTCTGGGATGGATATGCTCTCACACAAACATTTTAACTGCGCTAGCAAGCATCTTAAAAAACAGATTGATCCATATGTTTATGTCCATATGTTTTAATAGTCTTGGAAACATGAATATTTTTCCATACATTTGGTTCCTTTTTCCATACTTTTACTGACCTGGGAATTTATAAAATCCAATTCCATACTTTCCATAATTGTGTAGGAACCTTGAAAATGGCTTGTGACTACATCTTGACTCCATTCATATCTGAAAAATGACTGTTTTGGACATAAGAGGTTTCCGACTGACAATGTAATATGAAAGATATATGACGAAATATATATCACAGTATATATATTTTTTTTAAAATAGCCATAAGTTTAGTCAGCGTGCACCTGCTCTGTCCCACTGGAGTGTAGGTTGTTTGCTCAAACCTCCTGTAATCAAACTCTGATGCGGATCAGAGAAGTGAACTCTGGTCCACCTAAAACCATATGTCTCCATCTGTTTCAAGTGAACCAAAAACAGGAAGTGGACTACAACACACCTCCATGTTTTGTTTTCATGTGGCATAAACAGAAGTTGCCCTATATTAACCAATAGATGAGCAGGGTTTCTCTTTCAATGTTTGTCCTGTGTTTTCTTTTATTAATTCTTGATGCAGCACCACCACAGGCGAGGATGGGAATACATTATTCAAGAGGTTCGATTCGGTTCGTTTGACAAAGTGCTGCGTGAAGACAAACTCGGACCAGCTGAATGCTGCATCCCCAATCGAACTGAGTCCCCAACCACACAGAGTCTACCCAACTATTATATGTGAAAATGACCTCAGATGTGTCCACTATCATTTCATCATAATAAGTTCATGAAGTGAATAAATCGTCAATTTTGACCAAAAATATGTTAAAGGAGTGATATTTTTCTTTTTAAAATGGAATTATACATGTTCAAACATTTCCCCGTGGTCTACATTAATTGTAAATGTTCTGTTTGGGTCTGAATTCTTCATTAATTCAACTCCACATGTCCATCTTCAACACTATTTCTGAGTAATGACACCAGAAAGGTCAATTTGAGCGTTGGCCCTTTAAATGCACATAAGCTACTTCAGGCTCCACCCCCTCCAGTTTGTTGACTGTGCTGCTCTGTCCTGTTCAACCAACAACTGAACATTTTAGGTAATCTACTCAAAGTTCTGGCATATTTTCAGTTTTTACTCCAACCGCTGCGGCTGATAAATAATTATGTCGAACTTAGAGAAATTTTCATGGGAAGTCTTGACTTTATATGTGCAAATGTTGTGAGATAACTAGTTATAATAGGTAACAAACCATGCACCATGGACTCAGCTAAAAAATGTGCTCCTTACCCACCTGTTTCTATTGGTTACATCCATGACAGCAGCCTGTGGTCTGATTTCTATGTCCTTGAATATCCTTATGTTCTTCTGTGGTGGCACCTGTGCAACACAAGCTACAATTAGTTTACAGATGTAAACACCAACAGATAACAATAAAAACCTCTGCACTATCCACCTAACCAGATAACAATAAATCTGTATCTAAAGTTTATATTCTAAACTCATTCATATGCTACATTGTCTCTACTGTTTACACTGTGACACTGCTACATGTGTGTTTACATTGTTTACACTATTGCTACATTTGCATATTTTTATATTACTTTTTACATTTTTAAAATCTTATCACATACATCACATACAGCATTTGCACATATTTTTGATTGTACACTTAATATTTTATATTGTTTAAAAATATGTCTGTATCTTAATGTCTTGTCATATAGATGTAAGTGCACTTTCACAACTGGTGTAATGACAATAAATTCTATTCTATTCTATTCTAGTCTAGTCTAGTCTAGTCTAGTCTAGTCTATTCTTCTATTCTAGTCTACATTGCAGAGCACACCTACATGATCTCTGAAACCCTCAGCATATACAGTATAGTATACATTTGTGGAACCACTAATAAAAGTAAGTTGAATCAGATTAATAAAGTCTTGAGTCATGGCCAAAATAGTATTTTGAAAGGTCGCAGAAAGCATGAACTTTTACCACCATACTCCAGTCACATCTTCTTTGAATTCAACTGAATGTTTGTGCAAATATCTTAAGACATTCTGCCACACCATTCCCAATATATACCACATTTTAACCCATAAACGTCCAAATGGCAAGTGTCGGCTAAAAACATCTACTGACATAAAATGTTTAATACCTGTTGATCCAATAATTCTATAAAAACATGTAAATATTTGCTGTAATATGCAGTCCTTTGTCTTTTCATGGTGATCAAATATAACCCATTTGGATGTTCAGATGCTCTGTAGTTACCATGGAAACACTGTCATCTTCTACAACACTGATTCACCAATAAAACCCATAGAGTTTGATAAATGACACTGGTTGTAGATGCTTATTTTTGTGTGCAGTTATTGTTACTTTTGCTTAAAAAGTAACTTTTTTCAGTTTTCCTTGTTTCTTAATCCCATCAATAGTGAATTAAATACTGGAAAATACATGATTTTTCACTGAAAAGCTAAAAAATACAGAGGATAATATTATAATAAATGGTGATAAATCATTTAAGAATGGTTAAATCTAGAGGAAAATTCATTTGGAAAGTGCCACAAAAGTAGCACTGGGTCTTTATTGGTTAGATGTAATGTGAGTCAACCAACTGACAAGCCTCGATGCATCTAAAAAAAAAGAGAGGAAAAAAAAGCAAAAAGTGTCATCTTTTGACATTTATTGTAATTTGAAAACTCTTTACACAAATCCAAATCAGTCCAGAAAATGTCACTAAGAATTGAAAGTTTCTGATAATTGAACCAAATAGTCCAACTTAAAGGGGCCATATTGTGCAAAAATCATTTCTTGGGGTTATGTTGCTTCTGTTTGGGTCTCGTCTAGTCTTATAAACACTCCAAGTCTGGAAAAAAATGACCCAATATTTTCTGTGAATTACTACAATGAATTGGTCAGAAGCTCTGGTTGAGCTGTTTAGATTTCGCTCCCTATTATAGTAAGGGGGAGAAATCCAATAAGGGGGCGTGTACTTGCTGTCCAGGGACGGCCAACTCCGCCCACAAATGACGTTGTG
>JAPSES010000098.1:8886824-8909554 GCA_029822895.1 Maxillicosta whitleyi | reverse complement strand
CTTCATCATTCCTTACATTAGTACCATTACTTCATCATTCCTTAGATTAGTACCATTACTTCATCATTACATTAGTACCATTACTTCATCATCCCTTACAGTAGTACCATTATTTAATGGTACCTAACAAAGCAGGTCCACTCATTGTTTATACAAAGGTGGACCTTAAAGACCCTGTAGACCACATTGGACCTGAGATAGTTCCCTCACTGCCCTCACTGGAAGTGGTTCTGTTTGTGTCACTGTCTTGTAATGTATGCAGAAATTACCAAAAATAGTCACTTGTAGTGAACACCTTACATCAGTACATGATTTTGATCATGGGTGGCTGTTTGGGTCTTGATGGGTTAAGAAACAGTGTTGCATCATTTGGACTTCAATAGTTATGACCAATGCAAATGATCAGAACACTGACACGTGGGTTATTGAGAAATATTGGACACCATCTTTCTGACAAATTAAGGCTTTATTTAAATTTGTTGTAAATTTGTTTTTGTTTTTTCTAGGAAATCCCTGAACCAGTCGGTCGAGTCAGATTTGTGAGTCCTTTTACCTTTATTTATTTTTTTCTTATCTCCTCGCACAATAAAATCCTCTGGCAGTTTCAGTGGTGAATTTGATCACATTAAATGCAACAAAATCAGGGGAACATAGTTTTGAGTATTTAACAATCTTATATGTGGTGGATACAGCCAAAACAATTCTACAGTGACTGGAGCGGGCCGTCCCCTGCCAAATACACAACAGTTTATTAAGTCTGCTGTAACTTCAGTCTGAACAGGGTACGATGTGTGTGAAATAAGCAAAAGACAGACGGTCTATTCAGAGCATAAAGGGCATAAGTTACATGAATGTCCTTCACACACACACACACACACCTTATAGAGGCCTTATATACGATGTATCTACTGCTATTGTGAAAACTATTTATTGTTTGACATGGAGAAGAAGAAAAAACAGTCTTCTGGGGCTGTAGATCTAGATACAGCAAGAACAATTCGTGTTGCGTTCAAGGATTCATCCAATGTAGGTAAGTTTTATCTGACAAGAAACAGACCTACACTGTGGAGTCATGGTTTGTTCATAGTTTATAGTTTCTTTCATCGCTGTAATGACTCTGAATTCTCCTCTCCTTCCCTCTATCATTTCTCATCTTTTCTTCATTTGTTTGATTCAAGTATGTAATATTTTTCTTTATTGCTGACTCTTCACATTCTCCTCTGGTTTCTTGTGTCTCCTCTCCTCCAGCTTCTCTTCTCATTTGTTTCTCCTCTTCTTCTCCTCGAGTAATGACACTCTCCTCCTCTTTTCCCCTCCCCTCTTCATTTCTCCTCTTCCCTTTCCTTTCCTCTTCTCCTCATTTCTCCTTTCCTTTCCTCTCTTCCCTGCTTTCCCCTCCCCTCTCCCCTCCTGCTCTCCTTTCTTTTCCTCTCCTCTCTTCATCTTCTCCTCATTTCTCCCCTCCTCCTTCTCTTTTCATCATCTCTCCCCTCCTCTCTTTCCCCTCTTCTCCTTATTTCTCTCCTCACCTCCTCCCACTCTTCTCTTCTCGTTATTTCTCCCCTCCTCTCCTCCCCCTCTTCTCTTCTTCTCAGGCCTACCCTCCTCTCCTCCCACACTTCTTTTTTTTAATTTCTCCCCTCCTGTCATCCCCCTTCTCCTCATTTTCCCCCTCCTCTCCTCACTGTCTTCTCTTCTCCTTATTTCTCCCCTCCTCTCCTCCTCCTCCCTTCTTCTCATTTCTCCCCTCCTGTCCTCCCCCTTCTCCTCATTTCTCCCCTCCTCTTCTTCTCATTTCTCCCCTCCTCTCCTCCTCTTCTCATTTCTCCCCTCCTGTCCTCCCCCCTTCTCCTCATTTCTCCCCTCCTCTCCTCTCATTCCAGTCACCCAATAGCCAGAGGGCACAATCACACAACCAGAAAGCCAATCAAGAAGCTTATTAAACATGACACTCACTGAGCACACTCAATATAGGCGAAGGACACAGCCTCTGAGGTCTTTGTGCCAATTAGGAAAATCAGATCAATCATAGCAGTCAACATGAACTCTGTGTCACTCTTCTGCTCATCGTTCCAGTTGCTCTGCCACCATCTTTCCTATTACCATTCTTGCACATTATCTCCTCTAGTCACTATCTCTCTCGTCTCCTTTGAAAACACTCCTCAGCTATACGCTTCAGTAATGCTGTTGCACACAATCACACACAGCTTGTTTCAAAAATAAACAGAGAATAGACATTTTCGACACACACACACACACACACACACACACACACACACACACACACACACACAAAGACACAACACTCTAGCGAGCTATTCATCACAATTTAGCCACAGCATTAGACATTGAGAGACAATAACACCCTCCCCAGAATACTACCCAAAACACAAACAGCTACACACTTCTCCTCCCATGACACTCATTTTCCCCTCCATTTGTCAACACTCTCCAGCACTTTTTAATTCCAACTAAGCTGTCTGTCATTCATCTTTTTTCTCCCCCTCTTGACAAACTAGGCTTGGCCATTCAAGGAAATGTGAAAAGAAAGTCAGCAAAAGAGCAAAAGAAAGCTACGTTTTTGGAATGGTAATCTGAGTATTATGTGACTAGATTGCAAAATGTATCCAAGCTTTGGTGAAGTGTTTGATTTTCTGAAGAAATCTGAAATATTTTTGTCACAAATTACACTTTTAAACTCTTTTTTTTTTTTTTTTTTTATCAATGTCTTCAAATATTTAGCACTTACAAGACAGTGTAGGATATAATATGACTGCAGTTTGTGTTAATATTGAAGCATGTTGTTACACATATTTATTATCATGAATCTTCCTACATATAAAGTGCATTTTGGGGTCTTTATAACTTCCTGATAATGTGAAAACATCATTACATACAGCACAAGAGATGTTGACGTCTCTTGAACTTCTCGAAACCAGCATATTTTAATGGTTTATTAGCACATGCCACAGTATAATTATATTTCTGACCTTCCCACACACTTATAAACATTAAATAAAGTGGGATGTTCAGCCCTCTTCTGCTCCACTTCTGTACTGATGGAGCACTGCGCGAAGATAGAGTTCTTAAGGTTCTCCTCCAACTTGTTGAGAATATGCCTGCTAGACTAGCGATGATGAAAGATCTGCTCCCAAGATCTAATTTCAGAAGCTCCAGACTGCTGTAGGCACAAACAGGCTGGTGTGTACATCATGTACGACAGTGTAGCAGCACCACCTGCTGACAAATATTGTTCAAATACAACTCTAGAGTCTCTGAAAATAAGAAGGAGCTTGAATTTACTGTGTGCATATGGTTTTCTCTTATGTTTCATGAAATTGTACTCTGACATTTTGGAAGTAGGTATTGTCTAGTAACTAAAAAAAAGGTGATTGTAACTAGACTCTAGTTACAATCACCCTTTTTTTATTATTAGAAAGCCATGAAAAAAATCTTAACTAAAAGTTTTTTTCTTACTTCAGTTTTGACCCTTTCTGTTGAAAGATATCTTGAATAATACAGTTTAAAATGTGATTCTAAAATATTTATTTCAGGATCAAGACAAGCTTTTGTTACAATTTTCATCTAAATTGTGATGCTACCTTCCAATCAGCAGATGGCGCCATTATTTAAAGCAAATCCTCTACAACTCATTCAAAACCTTTTAATATTGAGAATAATATTGGAACACTTTCATCACAGGCTGTATCAAATACACCAATATTGGGTGAGTGTCCTTATCCTTTTCCTAATGGCCAATTCAAGAATACTTGAAAGCAGCAATATTTCACAGATCATTAAATTATGTTATTATGCTTGTCACCTTATTGTGTAAAACCTTTTGTTTTATATACATTTCCTTTCTTGTAAGAATCCAAAAGTATCAGGAAAAAGTTGAAAAGTCATAATTTAATTAACAATACATGGAAAAGAGACAGTGACAACACTAGAGCCAATAGAACAATAGAGCCTTTTAAAAAAACCCTGTTTGTGTCTGTGGTGTACGTTGGAGGGAATACTCTTTTTAGAGTTATGTTCAGATTTCCACAGAGTTCCACAATGATGTGATGACGTCAGTGTAAAAAGTATGGTGGGGAACATGGAGGTAAACACAGGTGGGTCATATAGTGAGGCACCCAGTCACAAATTTGCAGAAGATCCAGGATCCAATATCTTTAGACCAAAACCAACATTGAGATGAAGCAGAGACCCCCAAACCTGAGGATATAGAAGCAGACACAGTGGTTATTGTGACTATATATTACATTACATTACATTACATAACACTGATTAGGTGTTAGCTTGACTTGCAGAAGTGTTTGTACAAGTAACCCTGCATCAACAAACATAAAACAGATTAAAATCCCGTGTCTGAGTCACATATGTAATCCTTGTGCAGGGACTGAAGGCCTGAACACGTTTCCAAACTCACCCAGAACAGGCTCCTGTTACCCTTCAAGCCAAGTCAATCTTCTTCTGAGTTTCGGACAGTTTGTCCTGGAGCCGCTTCTTCCTCCAGTCCAGAAACTTCCTCCTCATTCGGTTCGCCTGCCAGCCCGCAAGGAACCCGGCTGCGAAGGAGACCACGACCGCCACCTGTAGTGTCCTCTCAGAGACCTCTGCCATGTTCACCTCTGTCTGACAGATGCTCACATTTGTGTGGAACAGCACGAATATCACTGGTTTATCAAACAGGAAGTGAATCGCTTGTACTCACGCGAGAGAAAACGTTATTCTCGAGGGCTTCAAATTAAAAGAGCAGATAGTGTCGGAAAATATTATACTGTTTGTACTTAATTATATTACATTAAACTTTTATATAAGTAAGCTAATATGTCTAATATGCAATAATGTGTACATTTTCCACGTATAAAACTATAATATAAGAACTGGGTAACAATGTAGCAAATGGGAAATATTTAACCTCTTCTCATGGAAGGATTGTGACAATGTGACTTAATCATTAAAGATAAAAAGTGTTTCTGGGATTCAGTATGTAATCATTACACGTGGTCAAAGTTGGTTATTTGTGGGTTTAAATAGGAAGAAAAAAGAGGAATGTGTCTGAAAATAAAAGTATTCCAGCTTTATGGGCAACATATCCTGCACAAACTATACATTTAGTGTGAATGTTTATGTATAGTATATAAAAATACAGTCATATTATTCTATTCTATTCTGAATCATTTATAATCATTTGGTCTTAGTAGTGCAAACAGTATGTTTAAAGCCTAAAATAATATATTATTATTAATTAATATTATTAATTGTCTTGTTTTTCAGTCCAAATATTTGCAGTTTACTGTCACAGAGGAAGAAAAACACCCTAAAATATTAACATTTAAAAAGCTGGATGGTTTTCTCATAAAAAATACTCAAAATGATAACTGATATTCAAAGAACCTATCAATAATTTGCTAACACAGTAGCTGATATTGGTTGTTGCAGCTCTCTAGCTAACACCATCACTCTTGATTAAAAAAAAAAAAAAAGCAATGGGTCATATATTACATTTCTTTATGAGGTGATAGAACTTTTAAGTAATGACTAGATGCAGTGCTATGTTTGTCAAAATGAGTAAATAATAATAAGACAAAAAAAAGAATTCATGATTATTTAGTCTTCAGTTTCAGTTTTGGATGAACAACTCATGTGTCACCAGTTCACAAGTTGCTTCGTTTGTTGCAAAAGTTGAGTCCACTGTTTGGGAAAAGTACTTTTTTTTTTTTTTTTTTTTTTAAAAAAAGCATTATTAAAACAAAAGGTGAAAGTTTAATACAGCACATAGAACCCAATTACTCAAGGTGGTCATGAAATACAAAATTCATACAAAGAAATACACACTGTACTCATAAATCTGTGGCTGACCCACAGCGTTAAACAAATAACCAAGACATTTTCATCAAAACAAAGTTAAAAAATATTGATAAAAGATCAACATTAGCAACAATTAATGTACAGTAAGTAAAGCAGTATTTTGTTAGCCTCAAAAATGTGTTGTATTAAGTTTGTCACCACACGCGGGTGGTCATAATGCTTCTACAGAATGAAAGAGGAAGTGCTCAATGAGAACATTTTTAATTGTAGCTTCGCGTGAAACTCAGACACTTTCAGGACATGAGGTGTTGAAGTTGTAGTGACTGTAAAAGGTTGAATTGAGCACCATGTTGAATGAGGTTTCTTCACTCCAAAGAGGTTTACAGAAGTGCTACTCAGTACTGTTGTTTTAAAGTAGATGGTATCACATGATGAAGAGTCCATGAGGTGCATGATTAAAAAAAACCCTGCTCTGTGTCTTTGCTTCCTGTACTTTTCAGCACATACTAATCTGACAGAGCCTGAAGTTTCACTGTTTCTTCATTTAGCTCTGCTGGCGGTAAAAATAATCACCTTAACAAATGACTTGTTTTTGATTTTCTGCGAGCTAGAAAAATGAAAGTGAGCTACAGTGCATCAATCATTTCAACGCATCTCCTCTGCTTTGATACTAAAGTAAACCCTTGAAACTAATCTATATATTGCAGCAGTGAAATTCCCCTATGGACCGGTCCATTCATATTCAGATCATGACACATATTTGGTCACTTCTCCTCTATCCACAGTGAAATGGAAAACCAAGATGTCTGTGATTCAAGGGGTTTAACAAGTAATATTGCATTGATCATTTAAGAATTACTGCTACTTTAAAGAAAATCCCACCATTTTCAGAGGTTCTAAAATAATTGGACAACTCATAAACAAACATTTCTTTTGTTATTCTCTGTTAAGTAAATAAAAAACCTGAACCTGGTTCCGAATCAAACCGTTTATAGTTCTCCAAAGAAGTGTCAATGGAAGATAAGGTGGCTGAAAAAGACAAATAAATCTATTAGAAATATAAATGTTTGGTTAATTCCTAAAAAGGAAGATTCTACTTGTGAATTCAGTGACACCAAAAAGCCTGAGAACGCAGAAGAAAACTAAGGCAATTAATGAAGAGAAAACGGTTCAGTCCAGAATAAACTATAGGAGGTTATTATCAAAGTCTGCCTTCATGAATGTAAATACAGAAGATTAATAACAAGGTGAAAACCACTAGTAACACTAAACAGCAGGAAGGGTGGATTAGAATTTACCAGAAAATGTCAAAAAAAAAAAATAAAAATAACAAGTGGTACCAGGCACAACAAACCCCGCCCCTCCACATATTGTAGCTTATTGTAGCCTCGATCCAGCTGATGTCCAGGGGGGGGGGGGAATAAAATTTTACCTTTGACCAACTTTTCCCAAAATATAATCACATCTATTCTTACTCACTGGCATCTATAAACTTAATTTAGTATGAATTCAACCAATAGTTTTGCTGCTGGAGTGTTAAACAAACAAACAAACTGAACCAAAAACAATACTACTTGCTTTCCTTAAAAAAAAAAAAACAGAACGGAAGGTTAGAAACAAACAGTAACTCAGGAGGAAATGGTTTTCATCTGAGCATTAATAACTGTCCTCATATTTATAACAACCTTAGTTCATCCACTTACTTTTAAGCCTCTGAAAACGAATGGACTGTGTTTAAAATGGTGGTAATTTTTGAATACTATATGCGATATTTTTTTTTAAACCCACTGATTTAAAGCCCCACGTTTCAATCACATCTGGATCGCTTCATTCCGAGTCCACGGTGGTGGTGTGCACAAGAGGAATACAAACATTCTTATCCATATATCTGAATTTGTATAGTGACACGCTATGCAAATATATATGGACCTGACTGCAATTTTATGAACTACTGTGAAAAAGTACTGAACGGATTCATTTAAGGAACCAGGTGACACAGGGCATGCACCAGCAGCTAACAAGCCAATATTTCAAAAATATTACTAATTTAACATTTTTGGAGATTATTTAAAGGTGAACCTGAAGAAATGACTTTAACCCATAAAGACCCAAATCTAATTTTGTGCCAGTTCTTCAAATGAATTCTCCCTGTATTTTTTAATTATTTATCAAATTTATTTTTGTAATTTAATATTACTTTAATATTTATTATTTTTATATATTAATATTATGCTCTGTATTTTGCATTTTTAAGTGAAAATCAGGTATTTGGCTATAATCAATTCACTGGTCATATAGCTGTTCATAAAAATTCAGATTAAAGTTGAGGGTTATTATATTAAAAAAATTAGAAAACTGAAGCAAATTCAGTAAAATATATCATTAACTGGATATAAAACCAGTGTTTCCATCTGCAATCATTTATCAAACTCCATGAATTTTACTGGTGAATCAATGTTGTAGAAGATGATGGTGTTTCCATGGTAACTATGGAGCCTCTATGTCCAAATGGGTCATATGTGATGACCACGAAAAGACGACAAATTGTATTTCACACCAATTATTTACATGTATTGATAGAATTAGTGGATCAACAGGTTTTGGTCACCTGTGGATGTTTGGGTCTTTATGGGTTAAGTTTGATAAATGATGTAAAAAAAAAAAAAAAAAAAAGAACTCTCACAAATCTGCACTGTAGAGGTATTGATATGTGATCCAGTTGGTGTGAGTGGATGTTATTACGTGGCACCGTTCCATTTACAGTAGCTGCCATCTGTGTGGAGCTGGGGTATTTACAATGTAAAGCCTTTCAGGAACCCGGTAAACAAAACAAAAGTGAAATAATTGCCTCAGCTGCAATTTGTCTTAATATGTACAGTCCATATGTCCAATTTGTTCACACGTTTTTGGCAGTAGCAGCCATAAAGCACTCGGTGTCGTCATCCAGAGGTGCTCACGATGCACTGCTGATATTCGAGAGTGCTTTAAGAGACTCAGCGCGTGCACAGTTTGAGTGAAAGTTCATTATGTGGTGGTTCGGCCTCTCCCACGCACATCACAAGCGGTTCTGTTTGAGCCTGTCGATGTGGTAGCAGAGCTTGAGCGCAGGTCCCAGCTTCAGTCCCAGGTACTTCATCATCATCTCACTTTTCAGCAAGAGCAGAGCGTCCCCGTCTATTTCCTGAAACACATCCGAGAGACATAACTGAGTCTGTATGAGCACGTCACATATAGTAAATTCATATTAAACATGAAGTCAGCGTCGATGGAAGAAGTCTGGTGATTTAAATATTTAGTATCTGAGGCAAAATGCTCTCTTGAGTTAATTATAGCTTGGGGTCTGATTTAATTGCATGAAGTTAATTTAGACCCAATGTTACTTTTATGTCACTTCCCATATGAATGTTTCTGTATTTAAGCTTTTTTAAGTAATTTATCACCATCTATTACAACATTATTTCACTAAATCTCGTGCTCTGGACCTTTACTTATTGAAAAAGATGATGAAAACCCAGTGAATTCTGTTTTGTAGCATTTAAACAACTAAATATATATATATATTACAGAGCTACTGCTTTACAAGCTGAAGTGCACGTTGCCTCTTGCAGGGCAACCTTTCCAGATGACCCATTGCATGCTGGGATAAAAAGCTGTCCCACTATGTTTAATATTCCAGTGTTATGTCAAAAGCCATGCACTGCAGTGTAAGCGTTCAGGACTCACATGCTTCCTGAAGGCGTCTGCGTGCGGGCCCAGGGCTTGTGGGTCAGCGTCTTTGATGAACCAGACCACCTCCTCCACTCCCCAGCTCGACGGGTCTTTACCCGCAGGACGTTTGCACTCTCCGGCCTCTTGCATCGCGCTGTAACCTACATAACACAGACAAGCCCAACAGTGAGGATCTTCTGCTCGTGCTGAACCCTGATTGTCCCAGAGTGGACCTAACATGATTTTAATTTTACTGCAGCTTGTATAAATTCACATCATGTCAGTATTTTTTAAAATATATGAGTATAGTCTAGCTCACAGGTGTTAAACATGAAGACAAATCCAGCTGCGAAAGGATCCAATGGGGTGAATTTGTGAAATGCAAAAATTACACTCAGAATATTATCAATGAAAGACATTAAAATAATTATAGTTTTGTTTCCACATTCAGCCCAATTCAATCTCAAGTGGATCAGAACCAGTAAAATACTATCATAAATAACCTATAAATTATGGCTTATTATTGTTTCAGTGTCGGAAAGGTAAAATTACATGAAAATGTTTACATTTGTGCGCTATTCTTTTACAAAAAAAAAAAAAAAGGGAATAACCTCAACAAATATGAACAGCTTTAAATGTCTTAACCTTTACAAACTGTTTATTTCTTAAACCTTCACAGTTTGTTTCAGGTCAAATTTAACCCAGAATTCCCTCATAATAAGTGTCTAAACCAAATGTTGAACTACAGATTTATTTAGAATGTCTAAACAGACTATCCCATATTAATAAATATATGGAATATATAAATATAATGTTTCAGAGCAGGAAGAGTGTGTTTTTTTAAGTTTTACAAACTACTACTATCATATCCTGTTTTACATAACACATAAAAACATTAAAAAAAAACATTATGATTTACATATATATAAAATTGACCTGAACCAGCCTCAGTGTCCAAAAATCTATAGCACCTGTACAAAAGTATAACATTTTAATATTTTTAAATTATTTTTATTGTGTATTTTGGCAAAATTTAGGAAATAAATTTCACAATAAAAGAATGATATTTAGTTTTTTGTTTTTTTTAAAATTATTATTATTACTGTTGAATGTCAAAACAGATCAAATTTGACCTGACTAGTATGAAAGGGTTAAGAGACCCAGGTGTATTTGGACTAAAATTCTGTTTTTGTGTATTTGTAGATCCACTGTGATCTGTAAGTTGTAATGCACATTTATAAAATATAAACTGAAACGGAATATTGTTAAAATTACACTTATTTTGCTATTGATATTTCAGTTTTTCCACATTTTTTTAAAGGATAGATTATAAATGTAAAGTTTTTCCTCATGTAATTTCACTCTTTTCACTCTAAAACATATAGAAATGTATCGAGCTGACATGATTTAAATATTATTTTACTGTTGCGGTCCACCTCAGATCCTATTGGGAAGATGTGGCCCCTGAACTAAAATGAGTTTGACAGCCCTGGTTTAGCTTCTGACTGCTTCATGATTATGCATCAGCGGTGGGCATACAGACCCAGAGCATTTAAGACAAGTGATTAAATGAGAGGTATGGGTTACTTTTCATTAGTGCTGCAGATAATTCAACAAGACAGACTGATTAACGAAGAAAAATGTGTATAATTTCTGATTTGTTATGTATTTAATCAGGTTTTATATCATAAGCAATCATGTGCATTATGTTAGAAATAACAGAGAAAGGACAATTTGATGCTCTGTGTTCACCTTCCTGTCCTCTTCATGTGACCCCCCCCCCTCCTTGTTTTTCCTCTTTCTTATTATATATATATGAATTTTGTATGTGCGCATATGTAAGAATTGTATTAAAGGTGTTCTCATGTGAGTCCATGTCAATTTGAAATAAAGAAAATGTGCAAAAAAAACAAAAACAAAACAAGAAATAACAGAAAATCATCAGATCCTCATATGTGACTAGATACGACCAGCAAAGTTTGAATTTTTTTTTTTTTTTTTGTAGGTTCACTTAAAGTTTTCCATATTAAAAACATCATCAACATAAAAAAAATGTTATTAAATATCCTAAATGCACCTGATGACAAACACTCACCATTCCTGTTTCCTTCCTGAAAACTTCCCGGACTCGACGCCTGTCTACACACAGAAATAGGAGCCGAGCAATTGCTGCTGCCACGGTAACTGTAGGAGTGCTTCAGAGGATACTGGGAGGTCATGATGTTGAAGGCGGAATCGCTGGGATCCACAGCGTAACGCTTCGAGTCCACCGGCGGATCGCATAAAAACTCATCAGGCATGGATGTTTCTGCTGGAGGTGGAAGCACAGAGACTTCATTTACATCTAGTGGTTTTTATTAGACTTTAACCCCTTGCATACTAGTCGGATCAAATTTGACCCCTTTTGACATTCAACAGTAGTAAAAATACACTAAACTAAACATCATTCTTTTATTGTGAAATTTGATGACTTTTCCTAAATTTTGCTAAAATACACAAACATGAAAATATTTTAAAAGTTATATTTTGTACAGGTGCTACATATTTTTGGACACTGAGGCTGTTTCAGGTCAATTTTATAAATAAATCACAATTTTTTAAAATGTTTTTATGTGTTATGTAAAACAGGACATGATATTGTGTGATAGTAGATGTTTTTCTACAAAAATGAGTTTGTAAAACTTAAAAATATGCTCTTCCTGCTCTGAAACATTATATTTATATATTACATATATTTATTAATATGGGATAGTCTGTTTAGACATTCTAAATAAATCTGTAGTTTAACATTTGGTAAAAACACAAACTATGAGGGAATTCTGGGTTAAATTTGACCTGAAACAAACTGTGAAGGTTTAAGAAAATGAACAGTTTGTAAAGGTTAAAAGATGCAAAAAAAACCCCCAAAAAACCCAAAAAAAAAAACATAATACTGCATTTTTATTTATGCACTCCAATTAAAAGCAGCTACATTTTTCACGTTCTTGAAAAACTGACTAATCTGACTAACTAATCTTTCGATAAGCCCCCCTCTGTGCTTAGTGTAACTGCGTGAATATCAAACTGCTGAAACGTCATCACTAATTCTTTTGAACGCGCTCCCTTTGTGCCAACTGTTTTTCAGCTCGTCAATAACGCAGCCGCCTGCTGGTTATGTCAGAGTTCAACAGTTATAGATTGGCCCGATGACAGATTTATTTGCTGTAAATACTCCAATGAGACGACTGGGAGTCACCTTTCAGCTTCGCTCACACAAAGGTCGAACGTATTTTCCTGTATTCTGAAAAATCAATTATATGATAAGATCTGCCAGTGAGGCTCGGGGGCTTATGTATTTACACCCTCCAACACACACACACATACGGGATGACTCTTTTATTTTGCAGTGAATGCTTAATGGTGATGAATGTAATCTCGAGAGCACCTACTCATATATTCATTTATTCTAAAATTAACCATATTATTAAAGGAAACGGCAGAGAAGCATACATTTTACTTCAGAATATAATTATAAATATATAAAAGCGAATGTGCTTCACATTTGTGGAATCCCAAACCTTGACTGGGGTTTCCATTTCTCCAGAAAAACCATTTACATATCGGTTTGGGCGGCACCACAGAAAGCAAACGGGCTCATGGTTGCGTCTGCACACTTTTAGCTTTTGTCTGTTTACAACGTGACATCAAACACTCGTCTTTTTTTAAAGAAGAAAGACCAAACCACTGGTCCTTGAAACATGAGATTCCCATTCTTATCTCAAATGCTCTTAAGGCAATCTTTAAATATTTGCCGGTACACATCAGAAAGAATGAGACAGAAGATGATTGAATGAGAAGTACTTTTTTTTTTTTTTTTAGCCTAAAATACAATGTTTCATATTCTCAGGAGCCTCGGCAGGATACTAAATAGTTCAGGTAGATTTAGAAGGAGACAACTGGTATGTCAACTAATGTTTGAACGTACGCATTTCTCCTTCTAAAGCATGTAAACATGCACAGTAAACCCACAGGCCTTTTTTTTCAACGTGCAGACAAGCAGACGAGTCTAACATCTAAAAGAGCATCTCCTCACACTGAGTTTGTCACTGGTGTATTTAAAGAACAAAGACAATAGACGACATCCTGACACATGTAAATGCATTTTCAGCACTTATTTTAAGTCACAATCACAATAGGGAAGCAAGGAATACCATACTATGAATCCACAGCACCAAGCTGGGGGTGTATAATAAGTGTTAAAATATGGGATCACCTTCCTCAAACATAATTACCCAAGGTAAAATGAGAATCAATTAAACCTTTGCTCTTTTCCACAGAGATTTTTTTCATTCAGGAACCAGATTAAAATTTTAATTCACTATCAAGGACAGGCCCATTTTCATCTTCGACCAGGACCCTCGATAGAAAAGCTTTGAGGCAGGAGAGTGTGTATGTGTGTGTGTGTGTGTGTGTGTGTGTGTGTGTGTGTGCCAAAGTGAACATCAGTCGCAAAAATGGAAGATTTAACTATTATTTATGAAATATGCAACATTTTTTTTTTAGCTTATGAACAATATTTTATGGAACGGTTTAAAAAAATGTCACTATCACTTGCAGAAAAAAAGATCTAAAAATAAATAAAAGGACTAAAATATGTAAATATGCACTATTAACTTTAATAATAAGATTTTTTAGGGCTGGCATAAGTGATATTTTAAGTCTGTAAATCTGTAGGAGTTAATTATTCAATAGCACCAGACTATAGAAAGGTTATACTGTATATAATCTAATTATTTGTCAAATATGCTCTATTAACTGTTTATATATCACTTCAATATGTATGTTAAATAAAGGTTTATTTGCATATCTGTAGTGTTTTAGTGTTTCAGGAAGTCTTTTATTCTGATACTGAACAAAGGTACAAACTGCTGTCCTGTGTCACAACATATTTGCGTTCATAAAAACTTATCTTTTTAACGTTTTTATCCAATATTGATCACAGTTGTGGTTTAACGCCATAGCTAAAGCCTTATGGTTTATTTAGTATCAGTTTCTTATGAGAACAGCATGTTTTGTACATTTGTGTAAAGTGAAAAGGAAAGATGTTCATTTTGATTCCCTGTGTCACGCCGCAGTAATTTAAGTATTTTTTTTTTTTATCCCAAAATGTTATTTATGTAAATTGTAACGTGTGTCATGTGAAAGTATTTACTGAGAGCTATTTATACCTGTGTTAAACATGGAGAGAAGTTATTTAGTTAAAACACAGAGACTATTGAACATGAAATATGTCCTACTGTCAATGCTGGATCTGGACCATGTGTGTGTGTGTGTGTGTGTGTGTGTGTGTGTCCACTGTGTGTGTTGTCGAGTCACCTGTGAGGACTTGTGGTGTGGCAGAGTGGGGGACAATAGCGGCGTCCTGGGGGATGGAACCCATCTCTGGTTCTGGTGTGCTGTTGAGAGGAGAGCTGGCCAGTGGAGACATCACCATCCTAGGCTTCAGCTGCACACACACACACACACACACACACACACACACACACACACACACACACACACACACACACACACACACACACACGCATAAATAAATACGCATAAATAAATATAAATATACTAAATATATTATTCCACCTCCACCCAGTATACAGTGTTTTCCACTGCTGCCATAATTTAACAGTATTTCTCTTTTATATAATATCTAATATCTAATATACAGTATAATATAATATTATATAATATCTTTTTACGTTTCTATAACAGTTAATACACTAGTATATGCAAGATCTTTTTATCTGAACCATATCTTTAATACTAAAATCTAAATATTGTTTCTATCCATACATTTACAAGTTTAATGGTCAAAGTTGCACAATTCCAGTTATTATCTTTCATTTCTGTGTAAAATTACATAAAAACAATGGGAACAAGAATGTAAACTGTTATCTGCACCAAAGGTGGTCACACTAAATATGGACATTTTTGGTTATTATTTGTCAACAAGGACTATCTTGTTTTTCCAATTGGTCATTTTAATCATGAATAGCAATGGAATTGATCATTTGAAACAAGTTTTTGATGAACTATAAAGTTATTTTTGTTTTCTTGTTTTCCTGACAGGTGGTCTAATACATTTATTAAACATTGTATGTATGATCTGTATTATATTTCCCATTACAGCTTCACTTTTTAATCTAACTGTACTTCATACATACATACATACCATATTATTTTGTTGTCATATTTATATAAGTGACAGATATCATTTATACTCAAGCTGTAGTTCACATTAAACTTATATGTAACTGTAAAATATAACAGTGTATTAAAATGAATTCATAAAACCATATTTGATATTAAAGGTTTACATTTAGATTTCAGTCCAGCAAAGTTTGCCAACATGACTAAGAGCATTTTGTGTTATGACATGGGGGGGGCAGGGATTCCCACCTCCATGTAATAATCATTTATGTTTGGTTTCAGCAACAAAACTACTGTTTTTTAGAAAAAGGTTGTCATTGAGCAAAACTGAGTTAATTCATTCAATGTGATTAAATTAAAAGTACAGTGAAGTAGTTGTGAGAAAAATAATGTCAAGGCCCATTTTAACACTGAATAGTGCAAAGACTACTCTGCTGTCTGGAAATCCTCTTCATCTTATTTGGTAAATTACATATCATTAGCCTCATAGCATAATTGCCTAACTCGTACATAAATGGACAAAAGTGTTGGGACATGTTTAATTCATGTGTTTGTTTGTTTTTTCTAACACAGGTCTGGCATACAAAACAATAATTATAAATATCATAATATAGCTTTATTTTGCAATAAATATGATAAGTATTGATGTTTATATCTCAAATCAGCCTGAATAGGAGCCATGATGTGCCCCAATATTTTTGTCCATATAGTTTATAAACATCTATATTCCCTTAAAGTTTAATGGGAGATTTTTCTTCCCAAGCGAAATGTGAAGAAAATTATTTAGACAGAGCATGAAAGACACTTTAGATATTAAGAGGTATAGAACATTTAAAATCAGTCATGGATAAAAATAATAATAATAATAATAATAATAATAATAATTTTAAAAAAAACTATCTTGGGAGAAATTAAATAAAAATCATCTGATTTTGGAAGCATTTATCACAGACCCTTGGAATTCAACATGTCCCAATACTGTCCATTTGTGTTTGAGTTTGGCAACTATGCTAAGAGGATAACGACCTTGGAAAAGAGGTTCTAAATCTCAATGGGATCTGTTTTTCCTGGTTAAATAAAGATTAAATTCAAAAAATGTGTTCTGAATGAGCAGCTGCAGTTTGGTTTCCAGAGTTTTAATCACAAATTTATCACTTTCATACTGAAATTTGAGATTTTCAATGTTATAAAGCCGCACCACTCCTTGAAATAAATAAATAAACTTAGAATAATAACTAATATACTATAACAGTAAATATAGAAGGTATATTATAATATATTATACACAGATTATTTCTACTTCCATAAACACATTCTGATTGTGACAGGCCTTTACTGCTCTAAAGGAGATTACACTGGCACTCCCTGATGTATTCTGACAACAAAATATAACACTGACAAAAAACACAATAACACACAGTCTCCAAGGAGGAGGTGGGGGACAGAAAGCTGACATCCATCATGGATAACCCCTCCCACCCCCTGCACCACACTGTAGATGCCCTGAGCAGCTCCTTCAGCATCAGACTTTTACATCCTCTGTGAAATAAGGAACGCTTCCACAGGTCCTTCCTCCCCCACGGCTATCAGAGTGTAGAACAGTACGCAGTGACCCACCCCCCTATATCATATATATATCCTATATATGTGCAATCACTATGTAAATATGTAAATATCATAAAACTTAATACTTATGTTTTATACATTTCTAACATTTATTTCTACCTGCCTTTTCTTTTGCACTGGTGGGTTCAATAAAGTCTTATCTTATCTTATCTTAACAAACAGTAATATATACATTTTTCCTCATAAAAATAATCTAAAGACAAGAACTATATTCTCGCTAAATTAAACCACAGTCTTGTGTGAAGCCCCAAAAACCATACAGTACATGTTGCTGGTAGGCAGCACCTCAGCAGGATCTAACAGCAAGTGCAGTTGACCGAGAACAAAATGAAAGGAAAAGGTCAGTGAATTACAGAAACACATGACCAGAAACATAACGTGCTGTGCACTTTTATTCCCCCTCGGCCAAATATAGTGTAAGATTCTGTTAAAAGTTACTACCCTATACTTTACATAATATTGTCTTTTTTTGTATTTTATTACAAACATATTTATATTTGAAAGTACTCAAATATTATAAGTGCACAAGGCTGTTTGACCTTGAATAAGTAGGTCAAGTTCACCTATTTTTCAATAGTCTTCTGCTCCATGACAAGATGCACCCACAGTGTAAATTTGGTGCAGATATTTAAATGCATTCTTGACATAATAACGTAATTATTATGTCATTGAATGGACAGACAGACAGATGACCATATAACAAAACAATTCCAATAACCCATGGCTGAAGGTTAAAAACCACTATAATCACCAATACCAACACAACAGCATATGAAAAGCATCAGCACCACCCATCAATGTAAATAAACCTGTTAAGTAAGTAAGCAAGTAAAAGGTATTTGCTTGATTTAACAGGGTTCATGTAAGTATAAGTAAACAAAGGTGCTGTAAAGTCTCCCCAGGTGCCTGACTGACCTTAAACCCCGGCTTCCTGCCTCTCTTCTTGGGGACCTTGGCTGGTGACAGCGGCTCCACATAGTGACTCTGAAACTCCAGTTTACGGACTGGGGGTCGCCCTCTCTTCCTGCCGGGTACCTTACCCTGGGACCCCGCTATGAACTGGGGGCTGAGAGCTGGACTCTGCATCTCTGAGTTGGCAGCGAAGGAATTCATCAGACCTTAGAAAGACAGACAGATTATGAATTGGATTTAAAGAACAGGAAGTGGCGGCTGTAAACTGCACACACTCTAGTCTCTAACGTAGACCGGAAACTAATACACATGAACATATGAGACAGCCCCCTCAACACATAGAAACACACACACACAAACTATAGGAAATAGTAGAAACAAAGCCACATAAAGCTTTGTACTTCGCTGTACCCCTCCCCCCCCCTCCAGCTGCAAAGATTGCAATAAATATCATTTCTGCACAGAGAAAGACAAAGCCATACACACACAGGAAGTGAGAGCGAAGCACATACACTCACAACACCCACACAATCAATCAAGTGAACGTTCACACACACACAGCAGTGTTTACAAGTGTTTGTCTTGATGCCATTCATCCAAGAGCCTGTGACTTTCATAATGTTCTCCTCTACACACCCATCAATCTGTTCATTCATGCAACACAATGTGTTACCTGGAACGGCCTTTGGATGTGAAGTTACTGATCTGATGAGCTTTTAATGAGGCTGATATTCCATTATTTAACCCATTTTAACAATAATAATAATGATAACAATAATAATATTAATAATAATAATGTGTGTTTGCTTATTGACACACCAGTCGGGCTTGACCATAGACTTCCAACTGCCAAACACACAGTTGAAAGAAATCCTACTGTCATGACAAATACTGCAGAAAGATGAAAAACAGGAACTGAGGCGCACAGACAGTCAGCGTGTGAATTTGCATGATGCCTCCCATCCTCTTTTTCCATCAGCAGAATTACCCAGAAAAAGCCTTAAAGTGACTGCATAATTATTCTTTTTGGCGTTGCCTACCATGCACACAGCCGTCTGGTAGTCACTGTCTGTGTGAGGCTCCACTCCAGCAGCAGGTTCCTGAGTATTCCCTGGATGGATGGGTTCTGCGAGTCTAAAGCAGTCTGCCTTTTACTGTTCTCTGCTGGTCCACACTGTCAAGACACCGGCAACTCTTCGTACCTCCCCCTCTCTCTCTCTCTCTCTCTCTCTCTCTCTCTCTCAATCTACGAAACCCCCCTCCTTCCAGTTTTTCGTCTACCCTAACCCCCTTCCTCTGTGTCCCCTTTCAGTCGTCATAGCAACACGCCTCTAACATCCCGCGGCAGCCAGCAGACGTGCTGTGCTCAAAGCAACGTGTGTGTGTGTGTGTGTGTGTGTGTGTGTGTTGGGGGGGACTGTAATGTAATTACAGTTGCTGCAGCTCAGGGTTTTTTTTTTTTTTTTTTCGGTCTTCAAAAAGAAAAAAAAGAAAAAGAGGAAAAAAGAAAAGCTCAGAGCGGGTGACAAGGGATTCAAGCTGTGCATTGTTTTGTGCGAAAAGAATTCAGGTTATAACTGTAATCTGTACTCTAATTACAGTACTCAAAAAAAAAACAAAAAAAAAAAAACAGGAGAAATCAAGATTTTTAGAATTCTGCACAGGCAGCATGTTCTCCTAATGACTGCAGATTCTTGACGTACAATTTTTGATTTTCTTGACTACTACGGATTGGCTCACAGGTAAAGGGATTGATTTTCTTCTCAACATCAAAAGGTCTTGTTGCAGCCCTGTAGGATTACGCTGTTGCTTTTGTTTGTGATAAAAGATCATAATGCTGTCAAAGCTTCCCTTTATTTATAGACGTCCTCTGTCTTTGTGTCAGTTCAGGTATGCACAATTTGTTTTATCCATAAAACAAAAAAACAAAACAAAACATGGGAAGAAAAAAGGCCAGCCAAAGGCAATGCTGTGTGTGTCTTACATGCTGAGGTGCAGGTATTAAAAAAAAAAAGCAGGCTCCAGAGTGCTTATTTGCTCTTCTAGGCTGCAAGTGTAAGGCTACAACTCAGGCTTTCCTTCACCACCACTACATATCGATTAGTTTCGCTCAGGTTGCTCCTATTTGCGGTCAAAGAAGCCGCATTGGTGGGTTTTAACACTCAATCAAAATCAGGTTAACCTTTCAAAGGGAGGATCAAACGCTGGCATGCACTCACTTGTACACACAGCCGCTGCTGGCGTGTAAAGAGATTTGTCAAGAGACGGCTGTAAAGCGGTCGCTCACAAGCTGTTTTAACACTGAATGTGACAACCTAGACAAATCGCACTGTTTCATTACATGAAGCCCACACATAATGATTAAAAAAAAAAGGGGACAATAAACAGAAAGGTCAGGATAATACAGCTGTAATACTGAATCCTGGCACATGCGTTCACACATTTAATCTGACCGCAACAAGAGGAAGCTCAGGATGTTTAAAGAAGAGCGGTCATAAATCATAAAAGTAATTACACAGTGAGATTAATCCTGATGTCCCTCCTCAATCAGTCCTGTCCCATTACGGCGCATCACATTACAGACTGAGACAGCACCGATAATCATCTTTTACTTAAAAAGAATTGCATGTGAGGGGGTAAGCCCATTAACACACACTGACAATATGAGACAACACAATTTTTGCAGGCGGGAGGGAAAGATCTGCACCGCTGCATCACACCCGAACACAATACGTTTGGGACTGTAGTCTAATTTGTTTATGGCTAATTAAGCAATTAAGTGCTCACTGAACCCTGCGCTCAATTTTATGGCCCGAATAAGGGATATTGTCCTGTTTTAGAAGGCGCTTGAAGGCTGTTGGAGCCCACTGTTATGGCCACAGTAATGTAGCAGTGATCAGCAACGATTAGCATAACTTAATCACTACCTTCAGGGGTTGGAGATTTGTATCTGTTTTCACTTATGCGGAGGGAAACTGCAATGAAGTGAGTTATGCTAATGCCTCAGTAAGCTGCACACCTACACATGCATGCATACAAACAGGCTAAACACTACCTCAGACACATACACACCACAACACACATCTGTACAGACACACACCGGTCTCACAACTTGTTTTTGCCACTCGAAATAATTGCATTTTAAGAAGAAACACCAGTGTATACCCCTGTTTGGCTGCAGAAAAGATGAAAGTCTATGTAGATGTGTATGTTTGCGCCTGTTTTTTTTTTTTTTTTTTTTTAATCAATGTAACAGTGTAACAAACCCCTGAATTTATTTACAGCTCAGGCAGGGCGTCACCATGGTAACAGACAGTGAAATCGCATCCTGCGCCAAAGTCATGTGATAAGGTGAGAATAAATAAACGCATAAACAACAATGTGTGTATTTAATAAGCACATTCACACACTGCATCGCTCTCACACACGCTCATATATTTATATACAAGTTCACATATTGCGCCACTATAGTTCCACTGAATCTCCCCTTAACACTGGAATAAAGCTTTGGGAAAAAAAAAAAATTAAAAAATGTAATAAGGCACACCCTGAAACGCATCATAAATGTCCACAGTACGTTAAAATGTGACTGAACAAACAGAACATAGAAGGTTCTTCTGAATAAATCCTTCCTTAGACTAACTTTTAATGTGAACTCTTACAGGTTTCAGGGGTCCGGTTCCTTAGGTTCTGACCGACTGGATCTGTCTCTGCCTCCAGGTCCACCAGATACCAGCAGTCCCGCCCCCGGTTGTCACGGCGATCCAGTCGTAAACGAAGGCGAACACCTTTACTGAGTACACCTGGTAGCCAGGCGACGGGAGGAGGAGGGGCCAGTTCTGGTTCCGAGTCAGGGTTGAAATCCCGCCCTCCACGCAGTCTCATGCCCTCGCAGCCCGCCAGTGGATGGCGAGACACATCACACTGAAGAAAAAGGAATTTTACAAAAAAGAAAAGAAAAATCATGAATAATAACAGTCCTGTTGTTACAGTCAAAGCATCCAACAGACATGTTAACGTTCACAGAAGAGAATCAGTCTTCAGCACCGATAAAATAGGGTGGGACATAGTTTGTATTATCGACTTCTGTAGTAGATTACATTGTTAACCCTTCCACTGCCTTCACATCCATATCCCACAGACGAAGGCAGCGGAATGGGGTCATGGAACAGCCTTTGAATGTGAAGTTGCTGATCTACCGAGCTTTTAATAATAATAATAATAATGATAATAATAATAATAATGATAATGAAAAGCTTAAAGGGATAGTTGTGTATTTTTGACATGTATCTGTATTCCATCCCCGTCATCAGTGTAGTACATCCACACTGACTTACCCCCGACAGTGTCCTGTGAGCCCAGCTCTGGTCCGGTTTGGGTGAAATGAAAGTAGTCCGGCAAGTTTGCGGGGTCACTAAAATAAAATGTTTTTCTTCTTAAAACAGCATGTGTTCAAAAGAGTGATTTATTTGCATGACAAAACC